>CM036321.1:4759673-4878930 GCA_020567845.1 Rhododendron henanense subsp. lingbaoense
TTACAATACGCTTTCCCCCAAATTGGTTTTTTCAACGGGCATGACGGACGTCGCGATGTACCTAGTATACTAATAAGTACACCATTTTGGGTACACTAAATGCACATCGCATTGTGTAGAACACATTTTGGAATTACACACAAATGATTCGAATCTCAATTTTATTCAAAATGTATTTTGAAGGATCCTTCTACAAAATCAGCTCAAGCGGATATCGGTAAGGGCTTGACCAGTTCTTTGCTTAATTTTCTGACAGAAAAATGTGGACAGAATGATCAAGTCTTTAACGATATCCGATTACGCTAATTTTTTTCAGAGTTTCTTTAAAACACATTTTAAACAGAATCGATCAAGTCTTTACCGATATCCGATTGAGCTGAATTTTTTCAAGGGTTTCTTAAAAATGCATTATAAACAAATTAAACGGCTCCAATCATTTATGCAAAACTTCAAAATAGGTCTCGCATAACGCCGTGTGCAAACGATGTACCCATAGAAGGAACTTTTATATATTAAATCTAAAGCTATGGTCATGTAGTTTAGGGGGTGTTCCATTTTCCCCTCTTTTTTAAAAAGTACTTTTTCTTGGTCGTTTTTAATATTCTGCATGTAGTTGCTCATAGCAGAAGTTATATGCATTAGTTTGACCAAGTATTTCATCATAGCAAAAGTTACACGTACGAGTCATGGTTTAGATATGTTTCTATCTTTGGTTGCTAATTACACGACTGTGGCTACAAGTTTTTTTATACAACTGCAAAAGGCAGAGTTCGTGCAAGTTAGACCAAGCAAAAGATTTTGGTGGAGACTTTTTTGTGCCAAAAGCTTTCAAAGTTCTGCAGCTTATGGATGCTAATTATTTGTTCTTGCTGGGGCTGTTGGGAGCTTCTTCAGTTGTTGGGGCGGAGGTTGAGCTGCTTGATTCATGCTCGCCTCTCTTGCTTGTCAGGGCTGGCACTTTTTTGGCACAGTAGTTGCACCAAAAGTCTCCATTTCCGTATGCATTTGTTGCTCTCTTGCAGATTGAGAAATTATGTCTAGAAGACAAAAAAAATCACGCTCTACAGTTTTAGGGTGTCCTGATGATATATATTTTTTGCATTAGACATTAGACAGCAATAACATTTCAGTTTGATGATTGGTTTCATGAATTCTTGTAAAAATTTGTTACCTTTTCCGTTCAATATGTTAAGCAAAGGAATTGGACAACTTTCTGCATGATTTGAGTAACAAGTTCATAGGATTGTTTTTCTTGTATTCTAGCCATTGAAGGAACTTTGGACAGCCCCACACACTAACATTGATTTGCATATATACTTGCTTTTTATACATATTTGTATTTTGTAGATATTGAACTTGCAAGCAGAAGACTGTGTGGAAGTCGAAAAGCAGGTGACAAGGCAATAAAGGGAATTGCTCCAATTGAGACCTCCTGACCACCGAGAAGGAGCAGATTCAAGCCATCCCCAACTACTGCAATGATTTTAGAAATATTCAAAATTGCTCTCTTCAACGGGTATGACAGACGTGCCATGGAGGCTGTTGCAGCTGAGGCTTGGAAATATATGTGCTGTAAATGTAATTATCTGCGTTCTTTTTCTGCTCAACCCTATTTGGTTTTTGCCATTAATGACGTTATCTGTGTGTAAATGTTATCCTTTGGCTTACAATACGTGCTTTCCCAAATTGGTTTTTTCAACGGGCATGACGGACGTGCCGTGCACGTCGCGATGTACCTAGTTGATCTATAAATGCCCCTTTTAGAATGACGTCTAAGCAAAAGAATGAAAGCTGGTATATCGATCTCCCACTCACGCATACGGGAAGAGAAAAATGTTAGAATTTCACAGTTACAAGCCCTAATTCCTTGCTCCAATTCATGGCATGTGAAATAAACTTGAGATTCATAGTATTTACCTGAGAGTGATGAGGAGACCATGATCTGAAGTATATAGCAGCTAACTCTTGTTAGTGATCGAGCAGATCACAAGCCGAAGCCACACCAACACCACAACGTCGTTCTTCCCCTTTCTAGAGAGAGAGACATTACCCCCTTTTCCTGTTTCTGTAGAATGTGTTTTTAGTGGGCCAAAACACAAATATATAGGATGAGGGCAGGATACTCCTCTTGTGCCTAATAAAATGGCCCAGCCCATTATGGGTCCAAATTAACCATATAGCACGAGACCCACACTTAACGAAATACATACTAATAAATTAGGTGCACCAAAATGACCCATTACAAAATGGTGATCACTAACCAAATGGGTCTAAACAAATACTCCGATAAGTTTGATAGTCGAACTAATCCCGGACCTTTTAACATAAATGAAATATGCTAGTCCACAAAATTGGAATAAATCTAACATTCTCCCACTTGGACAGCATATATCATTATGTAAGACACAAAAGTGCTTTATAACAATAGAAGCAATCATATATCCGGATTAGCTAATACGTGGCCACAACAAGGACTATCAAACGTGAGTCGGCACCCAAAACCATTCCTGTGTCCATAAGGGGTACATAAGTATTCAATCATGTAAGTCAATGCATCGACAGGATACAAAGCACACAACCAAACACTTACAACCCGTGACACAGATGGTAGTATTAAAGTGTGGTGTGGAAAATATACAAAAGGTGATCATCACACCAATTTCCACAAGATCCATGTGTCTGCCCAAGACACTGTGCCTACTGAGATTGGGTCAAAATATCTCAGATTCTAGCACCAATAATGCCATAATTAACAAAATTGCGCGCCTAACAAAATATGGCAATAAACTCAGGAATGCCATAGCTAACAAAAATGCGCGCACAACAAAATATGGCTATAAACTCAGGAATGCCATGGCTAACAAAATGCGCGCACAACAAAATATGGCTATAAACTCAGGAATGCCATGGCTAACAAAATGCGCGCACAACAATATATGGCAATAGACATTGATCATAGCATGCATACAAAATTCTCGAAAGTATGATCAACCAGAAATAACACCATTAACACAGCAGCAGCTGATTACAATGTACAAAACTCCCACTAAGTAAAAACAACAGAAGACTCAACCAATCCCATATGAGTCGCATGCTCTTGAAATACTTTAGGAGCCAAACCTTTAGTTAGTGGGTCAGCTAACATTAGCTCTGTGAAAAAGTGTTCAACATTTATAAAACTGTAGCAGAGTTATCACAAAATTGCAATCTTTAGTGGTTTCAAAAAAGGAATCAACAATTCCAAACCCAAGAAACAAAATTGCACAGTGGAAATGCAAGACAAATAGCTTCATAACAAGCTATGAACTCTGCCTCCATAGATGAGGTAGCTGTAAGTGTCTATTTGACACTTTTCAAGATACAGCTCCATCTGCCATCATAAATACATAACCAGAGGTGGAATTTATGTCGTCTATACAACCAACATAATCAGCATTATTGAATCCAACCACATTCAGAATATTAGAGCATCGGTAAGTAAGCACAAAAACTTGGTACCCTTTCACAATAGGTGCTTTTTTGAGAGAACAGGACTACATGATAAACCTTCTCAAAATTCTGTCAATGTAGGTTTTCTGAGACAAGCCAAGAATACCATTTGTTCTATCACGAAGGATTCAAATACCTAGAACATAAGATGTCTCACCAAGATCCTTCACATCTCAATCAAAAGTGCAGTGTCATTAGCAGTGAGTACAATATCATCGACATACAAAACAAGAAAAAATATAACCGCTCCCACTGACCTTTGGTTTCCATCCATCAGGCAACTCAACTAAAAACCCATACTTCATTTTGGTTATTGACTCCAACTCATTATGCATAGCATATATCCAATATTGAGAATTAAAGCTACTAATGGCATCATCAAAAGTGACTGGGTTAGAGGACATACCAACATTATATTCATGCTCTTGCAAGTAAACGATGTAGTTATTCGAGATTGCAGATTTGCGTGCCCTTTCTGATCTTCTCAACCAAATGTCCAAAGTACCCTCATCAACAATAGGTTCCAGGGAAAATTACGTTCTTAATGTGGAACACCATCTTGCTCAATTGGTGAAGGGACAAATACAAGTGATGGAACAAGAGATATTGGAAAGATCAAACGCTCCTCCTTAAAACACAATCTTGCGTGGTGTAGAACCATCAACCTTATCCTCAAGAAAAACAGCATAATCGGACTCAACAATTCTGGTAGTGTGAAGAGGGAATAAAATCTAGAGCTTCTCGAGCCAATGCAATAGCCAACAAAATATCCGCTAATAGTATTAGCATCAAGCTTTTCAACTGCGGACCCCACACACGAAAAAAAAACGCTCAAGCCAGATTTCTTGCCAGCCCAAAGCTGATATGGAGTTTTACGAACAGATTTGCTACGCACTTGATCCAAAATATATGCAACGGTTTTCAGTACTTCACCCCGTAAGAATTCTAGAAAAGAAGAATTGTGAAGCATACAATGCACCATATCCATTAGAGGCCACAAACACGACAAAGGAGGCATTTTCCTTTAAAAACCTTCAGCCTTAGCATTCACATTATCAGGAACACATTGCTTAATAGACTTGTCCATAGTGTATTTCATAATCATGAGACAAGTACGATTAGAATGCTCCCACCTTTCATAATAAGCTTTTATGGCAGCGGAACTTCCAGCAATAGACTTAGGTGGTGCTTTCTCCCTTAAAGCCAAAACCAAATTCATAATGGCCAAGTTCACCGTAAGCGACTCATTCCAATCCTCAGTCTCATTTAGTGTTTTGATGGCAGACATACAGAGATAAACCAGGATTGAAAGATGAAGAAATAATACCCACATTTTACCAAGCATGTAAAAACGACTTATCAAAAATTTCTTCACTTTGCTAGCTACAAAAGTTCTACTAGAGTCTTAAATCACAAGACCAGTAAGACTCTTACGTAGGACAAAGCAAAACAATTAAATATAACGACTTAAAATGACCCACTACCGACAGGGTAAAAATGAGTCACCAAATGCAATATAGTTAATTGTTCTCTTTATCGTTCAAAGCATCCTTCCAAACAATGATTTACCGATAGGGTAAAGTCAAAGCTAGACTAAATGGACCTTTGTTAATCACAACAATATCGCCGTAATCAACATAAGCGGCGTTCAAAGAACAGTTTTTTTTTTTTTGATAACCAGTAAGGGTGATAAAATATTACCCACTTTAGCACTTTAAAAAACTAGTTATAAAACCAACCCAAAATGGTACTTTGATTTGTTTATCCAAACGACAGCTTTTAAAAGATGAAACGGAAAAGACGGAAGTGTCGAAAGGTGCAACTGTCAACAGGTTTCACCACTTCGCTTAATTTCATCAAAGATTAGACCAATTAAGTCCTCCAAAATTTTGTAAAGCCATTACTATTATCACCACAGAAAAAACATGTTCTCCTTTAACAATAGACAAAGACCACCAAAAATCATTTGGCAACAAGTTCAGTAAATGACAAAAGGGAAAACCCATCTTTCTCAAAATCACGCCAACACACCATGGATACTAACAGATGGTAAGCTCTCTTCATACTTCATCAAGTACTAAACAAAAGGAGTATAAATGTCAAGCCAAAGCCCCTTCAAAAACAGAATATAAACAGTTGTTTTAAAAGAAGACGACGAACAGCGACGGGAAGTCCGTTAGATGCAACAGTCAAAAGGTTTCATCACTTCCCTTTTCGTCTAAGATTAAACACTTCAAGCATTTAACTAAAGCCAACATCTGTTACAAAAGAGACCAAAATAGGCCTGAACAGTTTTGAGGAAAAAAAATTGTCGGAAAAAAGACAGGAGCACAAAAGGGGGTTTCAGCCCTTCTCTTTTTCCATATACATATATATAATCAACACAAAAAACTTGTTCTCCTGTAACAATAAACAAGCTACACCAAAATTAGCTTGCAAAAGGCAGATTTACAGCTTTAATGGAAGAAGATGAAACCGCAACGGGAGGTGCAATAGCCAACAGATATTAACACTTCCACTTTCGTCAAACATTAAACAAATGGAGCATTTAAAATTAGATCCAAAATCTGTGACGGAAGGGCAACACAATCAAGAGAAGGAGATGAACAGTTGTCGGCAAATAAGGAGGAAAAGAAAAACGGGTCTCCTCCCCTAAAACTTTCGATCAGCAGTCAGAAAAATGGGGAAAAAGGAATCGGTAGCTAAATCCCCAACAATCAACATAAATACGAACTGAATTCGCAATCACAGCACATGAATCGAAAAGCAAGAAGCTCTGATACCAATTGTTAGAATTTCACAGTTACAAGCCCTAATTCCTTGCTCCAATTCATGGCATGTGAAATAAACTTGAGATTCATAGCATTTACCTGAGAGTGATGAGGAGACCATGATCTGAAGTATATAGCAGCTAACTCTTGTTAGTGATCGAGCAGATCACAAGCCGAAGCCACACCAACACCACAACGTCGTTCTTCCCCTTTCTAGAGAGAGAGACACTACCCCCTTTTCCTGTTTCTGTAGAATGTGTTTTTAGTGGGCCAAAACACAAATATATAGGATGAGGGCAGGATACTCCTCTTGTGCCTAATAAAATGGCCCAGCCCATTATGGGTCCAAATTAACCATATAGCACGAGACCCACACTTAACGAAATACATACTAATAAATTAGGTGCACCAAAATGACCCATTACAAAATGGTGATCACTAACCAAATGGGTCTAAACAAATACTCCGATAAGTTTGATAGTCGAACTAATCCCGGACCTTTTAACATAAATGAAATATGCTAGTCCACAAAATTGGAATAAATCTAACAAAAAATAGATGAAATTAAACAGCTTAACACACTTCCTAGCTATCTTCATTTAAAAGAAAATTGTTGAACCCTAATCGATGTCTTCTCAAATCTGAAATTCTACATCTTATTATGCATGTGTTTTTACAAATGAATTATCCCATAACTTGCAACTCAACCACCACACAGACTACTACTATTTCTTCCTTGGTCAGCCATGTCATCGTCGCTGCTAACATAAGCCGAGAGGTTCAAATAAGTCTCCTGATTTGCGACATTCCTCCACCTTGCCCTGCAGATCACACACGACGCCGTCCTCCTCCTCGTAGTCCTCTTCCACCTCAACAAACACTCCTCGTGGATCGGATTCCGACACGTCCCGCACGCCACCACCTTCTCCCCCCTACCCATCTCGTCCAGACATACCGGACACGTCGCTCCTTCTTCTCTCTCCACTTCCTCTCTCCTCACTGCCACCTCCCTAGCCCGCTGGAAGTACAACCCGTGAAATACCTCGCGAACGCCGTCGCCAGCTAGGGTTTCGGCCGTCGTGGGGCTGGTGAGCAGGCGGTTGAGCTGGCACGGGCGGAGGGTCCGTCGTCTGAGGCACGCGTCGTCGAGAGGGAGGCCCAAGACGCGGATGAACACGAAGAGTATGTGCTTGCACGGGGTCGTACGGTCGGGGCAGGAGCAAGAGGGGGTGGTGGACAAGGTCACGGTGTAGACGTTTCCCGTGGCGCCCATCACGAAGAAGTCGGATTCCGATCGGTGGAGGAGGCGGAGGGGGTGGCCGAGTGCCCTGAGTATCCGGTCCACCACCGGTTGGGTCACCTCAAACGGGGAGTCGGGTGGGTGGTCTGGCGGGGACGAGGTGGAGGCGAGGGAGTCCATGGGCGGAGGAAGGTGGTTGCGGCAGTTGGAGGGTGGGAGAAGTTATAATGGTAATTAGTGTTTGAGGGGATTTTGTAAAGGTGGGGAATATGAGGGATAGTATTTGATACTTTGGAGAGGTTTGGGGGATTAAGAGAGGGATGGCTTCGGCTTTTGGGAAATTTGAAAAGCTGCTAGCTTGGCTTTGTGTGAAGGGTTAGACTTATTTGTCCCTTAAGGCACGTTATACGGAGTATAATACAAGCAAATATAAAAGGTTGATGCAAAACGATGCCGTGGGAAAGCTATTTAAGTTATATTTGTAAATAACTTGTGGAGCACTTATTGGATTCCGCATTGGTTTGGATTTGTAAATTCTGGGAATGAACTGTAAGGGTTGATCAGAAAAACTTCTTGTAAAAAAGGATTTACGGAACTGTTTACACCCGTTTTTGGCACCAAATTTTGTACCAGCGCTGAAGGGTTATTTAATTAACTTTTAATTAAATTGGACCAATATTTATAAATTTCTCGGGCTAAAAATTAATGGGCCACATTAATTTGTGATTTGGAGTAAGGCCCAATTAATTAAAGTCCAAGTGAAGCGAAACACACCGAATAATTTTCCCATTGAGATCAATTTGTTAAGAAGGAAGCCAGGGTCTATTTTTTGGGAGTTTTAGTGATAGGTCCACTATAGACATTTCATAAGCCCACAAGTCCATTTGATAGTTTTGTAAAGCCACAAGTCTACACAACCTAAACCCTAGGGTACCATATGAAAGTGTCTAAAATCCTAAATCCTTTGAAAGTGTCTAAACCACTAAAACTCTATAATAGGAAAGTGCATCCTAAAACCCTATAAAAGTGCCTAAACTCTAGGGTATCATACACTAGGATACCCTACGCTGGGTAATCTACCCTACCCTAGGGTACCTTATCCTATAATAAAAAAGTTCCCTTTAAAATCTTATGAAAGTGCCTAAACCTTAAGGTACCTTACCTTACTCTATGGTAACCTAAAATGGACTTGAGACCTTACAAAATTAATAGGTAGACTTGTGGGCTTATGACGTTCACATAATGGACCTAAGACTAATTTTCTACTATTTTTTCACTATTATTACGTGGAAGAATTTGATGCCATAAAGGTGAGTTTTCCATCAGTATAGGAAGCAGGTTGCCATTTCATTTGAACGTGGGAACGGTTATGGACACTAGGCATTTTGGTGTTGCAGTGGAAGTTTATTGAAGGCTTACTATCAGACTCTTGTCCCACGTTTTGCTAGTGAGCCTTCGAGTGCAAAGCCGATGACTCTTCTTTGATACAAAGTGGGTCCATTATTTTAGATCATGGGCAGTTGGCATCAGATACGGGAGGCCCGAGAACAGTCATTCAGCCTATAAATATGTGAATTCAAGAAGAAAAAAGGGTTTCAATACCATAAAGTCCAGCGCTTATCAAACTCAAATTTTCACCAAAGTTTGTTTTATCTTCACTTTTCTAGTTGTCTCAATCCAATTACTTCATCAAGTAATTCGGATTTTTATCTTTTCGTTATACGCCAACTTTATTATTCCGATATAATAAAGTTCTTTTTACATTTGTTCTTCTTTATCTCACACGATTGGGAAATTCTAAGTCCACTTCATTGTGGCAAACCACGAACCTCATTGTGGCTTCACCCTTTGGGTCACACGCAATGCATTACATACGAAGTTAGATCGAGGCGCTCACGCCTTTCATACGTTGGACACCGACAAGTCCTAGCACGCCCGCACTCATACCGCACACGCCTACGCGGTGAAAAAGTGGGAAACATCTTTTGGCACGCCCGGTGGGACCCCAATTGTTTCAAGGGATATTACGCCGATTCATTCACTTGTCAATTCAACACATTGAATTGGATGTTGAAATTCGGCGTCTTAATGAAGAAATTCGTTGGCGCAATGATAAAGTCGACGAGTTTGAAGATGAAATCTACCATCTCGACATTGAGAGGCTTCGACTCAATCGTAAGGAGGATTGGTTTCTTGATGCACTAAACTCCTACAATGATGCAATTCAAAGGCTTGAAGATGAAGTTGATAGGCTCGAAGATGAGGATCGCCAATTACGTTATGTGGTAAACCGTCACTTTAGTGCCTAGTCATGTGGCTATTCAAGCATTATGTATTCAGCTCTGCCCAAACATCATAAAATTCAAAATGGTGGGCTTGGTGATCCTCCTACTCAGACCTTTGGGGGTCAAGTTGAAGAAACTATGAGCACTTGGTCCTATACCATTGCATTCGACGAAGAACTCTCATAGGAGTTCATAGATCCCTTGCATGCATCTTTGCGTAAGATTAAAGAATAGGTAATCAACTCCAATAAGGCCATTGAGGACTCCAACAAGGCCATTGAAAAATTAAGGGCTAATCTCAAAGATATGGAGTCAACTCCTATTCTACGTACCACGGATATCACAATTTAGCACTTTAGGCCAAACTTCAGGCCTAAATGTCTCTAAGCAAGCTTCTAGCAAGCACTCCAAGCCTCCAGGCTTCTCTCAGTCCTTAACTTCTAAAAGTCCTGCACTCGGGGGGCAAAAATCTCAATTCAGCCCTTTGAGGATTCCTGAACAGCGGCAAGGTCTGGATGATAAACATCAAAATGATCAAGACAATAGTCTCAGATCTAAGCCCAACAACCAACATTCAGGAGTGTTCCAAAAACTTTTGGATGGTAAGCTATTTCCATGCTTGGAGGAGCGAAAAGATAGGTCTATTTCAACGCAAAGGGAGTAAGATCTCAGACCTGGGATAAGCCAGAATATAGAAAGTCCTATTATGAGGCAAGATTAGCCCATTCTCTCCTCTCAAGAGCTTTCTCAAGTGTCTAGAGACCTACCACATCCAGATTCACTCCTGGGCGATGAGCAGATCATTGATGCAAGTCAGGAAGGATCCATACCTACTATCAGCCCTATGGGCAGGGCTGAATTGCATGTTGCACCCATTCTAGAACAGGAGGAATTGAATGAAGATGAGGAAATCGATGACACTCCAAGGCTTGATCACGATTCATTTGTAATCAGAGATCCCCCTCCTCCTCCTATTAATGAAGGCCTTTTATTCAATTCATTAACTTCCGACAAAGAAAGGTAATGAGGAAAAATCAGCATGAATGGGTTGAGAGCTTCTCTCTCTACACTCTAGAGAGAGAATGCACTCCCCTTTCCAAAAATCCACACTACAACCCGATCTAGAGGTAATTTCACGCTCTGATCGTACTCGTAATGGGGTTGTCCTCGAGGTATTTGGCTTGGCTCAGTCCTATATCATTTCCTAATCTCCATTTCTAACCTATTATCTCATCTACCTACAGTACCACAACCGGATTTATATTCCCATACCCAGCCGTGGGGTTGGATGAAGACGGGATTAGAAGGCAGTTTGAAATGGGTGCTTGATTGGGTTTTCCATTTAGACATGTTCTACCGGATTCAAGTGCTCAAGAGCTCTTGCTAAAAAATCTCGCATGGACCAAGAAACTCGAATCTGCCATGGGTTTCGAGTGGGCATCATCCATTAGAGGTTAAATAATCTGAAGTTGTTCTACTCCTCCGAGAGCAACAACTTACAGCGTACACACAGCCTACACCTACTGGGTTTTGGGTTTAGTCCCGTGGTGCATGCAAGTTAGCCCGGGGACACTCTGCGTTACAAAAAAAAGGCGTTTTAGGAACCATGGGACACACAGCCTACATTTGTCATCTTCTCCTTGTCTTCTGCTTTATCCATTCCTTATTTCCATTTGGTTTAACTGTGTGATACGTTCAAATTTCAATACCATTTTTTTCCCCAAAGATAAGTGATGTTTAAATTCTAAGGGTAGCTCAAATGGCAACCGGGTTGAGGCATGGATGAACTATAAACCCAAACATCTTGACTTCGAAACTTTATACCTTCTTGGGGCTAGACCGTAAGAACAAAATCTCTTGTGAATTCCATAGTCTTGCCGTGGATGACTTGTTTTTGACCGGACCGGAAAAGGCAATAGTCGAGGTACACGTAACCTGGCCCGGAGAGCACTCGTGACCGTTGAAAAACAAAAAATAGAAAAAGAAAGAGATCGAAGTGATGTTTACAAATTAATGTTGATGAGAGGAATAAACAATACGTAGGAATATATTACAATTAATATGGGTACTGGGCGAGGGAGGGACACCTGCTCATACACTAAGTACACCATTTCGTCCCCTTTTTTCCAACTAGGTACATCGCAACGTGCAAGGCACGTCCGTCATGCCCGTTGAAAAACCAGTTTGGAAAAGCACGTATTGTAAACCTAAGGATAACATTTACACACAGATAACGTCATTAATGACAAAAACCAAATAGGGTTGACCAGAAAAAGAACGCAGATAATTACATTTACAGCACATATATCTCCAAGCTTCAGCTGCAGCAGCCTCCACCCTGAGAAGAGGAGCCATCTCTAACCCCGGAAGGCCCAGAGATTCAACCGTACCCACTTTTTATTCCATATGACTGCACACAAGCCCAATGTCATTGTACGCAGTATGTTAGCAGTGAACTATCTAGATTTACTCCACAAGGGTACAGATAGGTTATCCATACAGATTAAGGATGGAATTATCAATCAGTTAATATGTAAACTTATAAACTTGTTGATCATGTTCCAGACTTGAAGTTCAATGATCAGGCATAACTTCACAACCCATTGCATGGTCTCGTAGCATCATCATAGAAAATACCACATGCAGCCTTTCACCTTAATGAACTTGATGCATAAACTGACTCACACTTGGACAATGTCCACATACATTTTAATTGTTAACTTCGAAAGCAAACACCAGTGTGACAGAATAATGTTACGTTCCAACCTCATTGCTTTCAGTTCCTAATAAACTTTAGCACAACTATAATCATGCTAGAACAATGTCACAAATTCCAATTCCAAGCTTTAATAGCTGCAATATCCGCAAACTGGCACTCTAAACACAAAGCTTTCAGTTCCTAATACTATACTTTACAGGACATTATGGGAAAAAAAGGTAAAACAAGTAACTCAAAAGATGCATTAATAAAAAAGGAAGAGAAAAGGAAAGGATGTCCACTATTTTCCATGATGCGTCATCGAATCCTTGCTTCATCAATTAAAACAAAAGCCTATCTGATCATAGAGTAGTAACAAGATAAAGAATCACCAATTGGGCCAAAGAAGTCAAAATCCTCATCCAGAAATGTCAAATAATTGAAGTACTTTCATGCCAATTCAGGCCAGAATCTTCTATGAGGCTGAAGAAAAGATGAACACTTTATAGTCAAATGAAGACAATTTATGGTCAAATGCAAGTTCTGATGATCTGAATAAAACAGCAGGAGAATCAAAATTTGAAAGACAAAAGAGTATACGTTTTGAAATTAGAGAGTAACGCAGACCTTGTTGCAGCTCGGAGCAACTTCTTGCATAGCCCTCATTCTTTTTGCTATTCTTTCTCTACGCAACTGTAAAAGAGAAGCAGAACTGTAATTGCAAAGCAATGAGGTTTCCCTAAGAAACAACAGCAAAATGTAGAGAAAACACCAAGTGAGGCCAGAGGCCAGATTTCAGTCAGATAGCCCACTCTCACATTTGTCATTCAACAAGTATATGTTCAAAAATACATATCATTAATTAAATTTCTCTGAGAGAATTTTCTTATGAAACTCAACTCTTAGGGAAATTAAACCCTACATATATGTTACCAACAAATGAACTTCGTGACACACTTTTTTAGGGCGAATAGAGTGTAATTGTCGCACTCTTCATTCTTATGCAAGTCATCCTTGTTCTTTCACACTCCCAAGCGTATATGGTTTGAAAATTCTTTGAAGAAAAATACAGAAACTTGGGTTTTAGCAGAATGAACATGTATAGAAAATGATAAAATTGCTTGAAATGAAAGGAGATATGAAAATGGACTATCCTTGGGAGCATGGAATTCTACATAGTTTATATCATAGCTAAACAAAGAATAATGAGCTATTCTTTGATGCAACAGAATAATGAGCTATTCTTTAAAGAGAAAATGAGTTTGAATATTCCATAAGCATTTGCTTTCAAGAAATATTTATACTTGTTGGGTGCAAACAACCCCATTATTAAGCATTGCAAACACTCACCAAAAGTTTAAACTATCCAACAATTCTTTTCGCATGAGTTAAACATACTTACAGCGTAGTTGTTCTATGTACACAGTGGACTGCTTCTTTCAACTTCTCATCTCATAAGACCTACCGAAACAATAAACAATGTGGGGGTGAGCTATAGTGATCGTACCACTTTTGAAAGAGCTTGTTAAGAGCAATTGATGTCCAAAATACGGGATTTCCTCAAGTAAAGCTGGTCCCACTGAAAGTGGAAGAAGCCACATGGTCTATTAAGGAAACCACGGTCAGTTCAAGAAAATATAGCATCACTTCCATGCTATACTTTGAAGATTTACATGGCAACACTTCCATGTCACGTGACCACCAAACCAAGTAATTATCCAAAACCATATATAAATCAACCTCATAGGCTGATTGGCATGCTACCATTGCTAGCAAAAAACATTGTACATTCTAGAGTGCATAAAAATATCACACTTTATAAAGATATAAGTTGTGTCAAAGGTACTCACCTTTTACATGGCCCAGTGAGCCAAGTCCCACGTTCACTTTTTGAACACATTCGCTGAATCTCCAGCCTTGCTAATGCCTAAACACAATCCACATTTATGAAACTATTAATCATGGATAGTTCAGCCCTTCCAGCGTGCACAATACAATTTCAGCACTCTGAAACATCGATTTCAGCAATGTAGGCACTAAATTGTAGCTTAACAATAACTTTCAGCATATAAAAACACATTTTTCCAAATATACAACATAATTGCATTAATTAGTCAACTGATTTCAACTTCAAGTCTCAAGTTTCAGCACTACTAACATACGTGTTTATACCATAAGAATCCATGCTTGGG
This sequence comes from Rhododendron henanense subsp. lingbaoense, assembly GCA_020567845.1. NCBI lineage: Eukaryota > Viridiplantae > Streptophyta > Magnoliopsida > Ericales > Ericaceae > Rhododendron > Rhododendron henanense. The sequence continues at coordinate 4,774,349 of CM036321.1, forward strand.
CTGCATTAAATCAATTCTCATTTGAAGTTGTTGCATGCCCACAGTGAATAAAAGAGTACAGCAACGGGGAGCCAAGCTTGGCCGAATCAAATCAACAATCAATATTCCTGAAAAATTAAAATAATCAGAAACCACAAGTCTGTAAATCAAATACCGCATGCAAACATCAACAATGTAATTAGAAGCTTTATAATTAGAAACCCTAAGTCTGTAAATCAAATACTACATGCAAACATCAACAATATAGTTAGAAGCCCTAAATATTACTTACATTCCCTGAAACCCTTATTCGACACCACAGATCTTCCAATTCCGATCCTCTACTAATGAACCCACTGCAGTGGCCCTGCTACCCGTTGACCACTGATGCCGTGAAATAATTTTGGTAAGAAGCTGGGGTGGATGGTGTGGTGTACGAGAGTGTGACGCTATGGGGGAGTAAAGGAGAAGAACAGAGGCCAGAACAATGACATTCTTGCCAAAGCTGAGATCTGCTATTTCCATTCCCGAAATCTCTTGAACTCAACGTTCCTGATCTTCTCCGACTCAAGGAGCACCGGCGTGATGGCGTTGATGATTTCATTCCTGTGAGAGAGAGAGAGAGAAGAAGAAGAAGAAGAGGAAGAAGAAGAAGAAGAAATATTGGCGTGAAGGTGGGGTATAATAAATCGGTGGGAGAGGGAGAGAAGGGAAAAAGAGTAAAGTTCAAAGGGATTTCTCTCTCCTGGTCCTGGTAAAGCCACGTATCCAGACTTAGGAAATGCGAAGTGACAAAAATATCCAATTGATTAATACTATATGTCTTCCAATTGAAGGGCAAAATTGTCCAAATCAGCCAAAAATTGGCTAGCGATGGTCCAAATCAGCCAAAAATTGGCTAGCGATGGTCCAAATCAGCCAAAAATTGGCTAGCGATGGAATTACCCAAACTGTTTCTTCTTAAAGAGAGGTAGGAAATCGAAGATATCAATTAGCTAGTAATTTTTGTTTACTATGAATTTTTCATGAGTATATAAATTGTTGCTCCAATTAAAGTAAGAAATAGAAAACTATAAGAACTCACGCGCACACAGATTTTTCTTAGGGTGGTGTTCTGAAGCACAACGAATATCAACATGGAGATAAAGAGGAATTGAATCGGTAGAAAACCCTTGCTCACAATACAAGAGCAGGTCAATTCTAGTATTCAACTTATATAGAGAATTCTGTATACAAGGAAGATACAATGTTTATAAATCAATACAATAAAGGAAGGAGTAAAATCAGGAGAGAAATAAGCGATGTGCTAGTATCCTGCAATTTACCAATTTACACTTGATTAGTGGTTGAATTTCAGCCTGGTGTTAAGTTATTTCCTTTCCTTTCTAAACATGTATCTTCTTCATTAGGCTCCCTCAAACTTGGTAGGGGAAGAGGCCACAAACCAAGTTTGATCCGGAAATCATGAAACAAAGCTCGAGGCAGGGGCTTCGTGAAAATGTCAGCCAACTGATTCTTGGAAGATACATATCGAGTAACAAGTGAACCGAGGGCAACTTTCTCGCGAACAAAGTGATAATCCAGTTCGATATGCTTTGTTCGTGCATGGAAAACGGGATTAATGGTCATGTGTAAGGCGCTGATGTTGTCGCAAAATAAAGTTGCAGGTTGAGATACAGATACTCCGAGGTCTCGTAAGATAAAAGAAATCCAAGTTAACTCAACTGCAGTGGAAGCCATAGCCTGATATTCGGCCTCTGCACTAGATCGAGCAACCGTTGCTTGCTTTTTAGCACTCCATCATAAGCAATTAGCCCCCAAAAATGTGCAAAAATCAGTAGTAGAGCGTCGTGTTGATGGACACCCTGCCCAATCCGAGTCAGAAAAGGCATACAATTCAAGAGGACTATTTTTGAGGATTTTAAGGCCATATCCAATCGTCCCTTTAACATATCTAAGAACTCTCTTCATGGCTTGAAAGTGAGCAATGGATGGCTGTTGCATATGTTGACATATCATATTAACAAAGAATGAAAGGTCCGGTCTTCGTCATCGTGAGGTATTGAAGAGCTCCTGCTAGACTTCGAAAATGTGTTGGATCATGATAAGGATTAGTGAAACCATGTTGTGATGAAACCTTTGAAACCATGGGTGTACAGATTGGTTTACAAGAAGCCATATTGGCGCACTCCAGTAGATCACGAGCATACTTACTTTGAGTGAGAAGTAGACCATTTGATGTGTGGTGGACTTCAATCCCAAGAAAATAATGAAGAGGTCCAAGGTCTTTCATTGCGAATTTGCGACTCAAAATCTCAATAAGAGACTCAATTTGAGAAGTTGAGTCACCTGTAACAATGATATCATCAACATAAAGAAAAAGTATTAGTACCCCAGAATTGGATTTGCTCACAAACAACGATGGGTCTGCCATGCTGCAACAAAAACTAAGGCTCAACAAGAAGGAGCTAAATTTATCAAACCAAGCACGTGATGCTTGCTTGAGACCATACAAGGAACGTTTCAAGAGACAAACATGGGACGGTTTAGAGAGGTTGACGAACCCAGGTGGTTGTTCCATGTACACAGGAATTGGACGGTCACCATGTAAAAAGGCATTCTTCACGTCTAATTGCCGAATGTGCCAGCCTTTCATGGTTGCAACAGTAAGCACAGTTTGAATACTTCCTGGTTTCACCACTGGACTGAAAGTTTCCAAAAAATCAATCCCTTCTTTATGATTGTATCCTTTAGCAACAAGGTGCGCCTTTAATCCTTCCAAACTTCCATCGGACTTTAGCTTAGTCTTGAATACGCAACGAGAACCAATCACATTCATATCAAATGTTCGTGGAACTAAATCCCAGGTATCATTTTCAGTAAGGGCATCTAATTCTTCCTTCATGGCTGCATACCAACCAGAATGATTTAGAGCTGACCGAATATTTTTGGGTTCTAAGGGAACATCAGACTTGATGTGGGTAAGAAGAGCATACTTGGGGTTTGGTTTAAAGATTTGGTTTTTGGCTCTTGTTATCATTTGGTCTGGATTGGTTGAAGGGGTTGGTAAGGGGTTTGTGACTGGTGTTGGGTGAATACTGGAATTTGAGGTTTGAGGTGATGAGTGGTTGGTGTCTTCAGATATGTTGGGCACAATGCTATCTGGTTCAATCTCATACTCAGATTGATCATGACATGGAGGAGGAGATGTAAATAGATTTGTATTTTGTTAAACTTCTAGAGCAGGTGGGTCTAGGATGGGTTCAGATTGCAAAGCTAAAGGATTGGGACTGATTAAATTAGAATCAAGATTTCGTGGATCAGGGGACATCATTTGGGTTCTTGTGAGAAACGGCAAAATCATTCAGTGTAGCTTGTACCCAATCAGTAAATGTTGCAAGATCACCTTCATCTGCGGCTGGAACAAACAAATCAGCAGGTTTCTGGAAGGGAAACAAAATCTAATGAAAAACCACATGTCGAGATATAAAAATTCGACCCGTTGGAGGATATAAGCACCTGTATCCTTTGTGTTTTTCGCTGTAACCAAGGAAAACACAAGGCAGAGATTTGGGATCAAACTTGTTCTTTGCATATTCTCGGAGACAAGGAAAACATCTACTGCCAAATACTCGCAAGCTGGAGTAATCTGGTTCTTTCCCAAACAAAAGTGAGAAAGGTGATTTCACCTTTAATTTTTCTGATGGTGTTCGATTAATGAGAAATACCGAAGTCATGAAAGCATCAACCCAATACTTCTTCGGGACATTGGCATGAAAAAGCAATGCTAAACCATGCTCCACCACATGTCGATGTTTTCGCTCAACTACACCATTCTATTCTGGAGTCTTAGGACATGACATCTGGTGCATTATGCCATTTTCTGATAAATGCATGAGAAACTTAGACTTTTGAAACTCTCCTCCGCCGTCTGATTGAAAAATTTTGATTTTTCTCTCAAATTGACGTTCTACCATTTTTTGAAACAGGGAAAGTATTGGAAAAAAAATCTGATTTTCTCCTTAATGGATACAGCCATGCATACCGAGAAAAGTCATCAACAAAGAGAACAAAGTGTAGACACCTCCCAAGCGGGGCATCGCCATATAGATTGATCGTTGCTGTTTGTGTGGAAACTTTATATCCATCTTAAAAGCAATTGGTAATGAGTGGAGAGGTCCCAGATGTTATTAAGTGATTACCCATTCCACTCCCAAGCAATGTGAGATTCATTTCCTTAACATCCCCCATCACGTGCAACCGCGTTTGAGGTCTGTCACGTGTGGCCACTTTTTGGGTCCTATCATCGTGCAGCCTTTTTGCTGGTCTGTCATCGCGGGGTGTGGATTGTGAATTTTATAAAATGTGGGTTGGAACGGGCCCCGCTCTGATACCATGTGGGAACTTTATATCCATCTCAAAACCAATTGGCAATGAGTGGAGAGGCCCCAGATATTATTAGGTGATCACCCATTCCACTCCCAAGCAATGTGAGATTCATTTCCTTAACATAAAATCAGTGTTCTAAATGGCGGCCGCCTAGGCGCTTGGAGGCACCCCGCCGCCACGCCAATGCCCCTTGGCATTTGATTTGGCGCCCAGGGAGATTTGGCGGTGTTTGGCGGCCGCCTTGGCGGGCTAGGCGGGATTGGCGGCCTTGGCGGGGGCCTTGGCGTGTTTGGAGGCCTTGGGCGGCCTTAAATGTATACAATAAAACTAAAAGGGCTTCTTATGTAATTTTGACAAAATCACACACATATATATATATGTAATTACCTTTTCTTCCCAAACCCACTCCAGTCGATCAAAGCCGATCAAAGCCCTAGCCATCATCGTCTGATCAAAACCCACTCACAGCTCACTCCGTTCAAACTCCAGGCGACTCATTCCATCATCTGATCTTCCATCGTCCATCGTCCATCGTCGGCGTCGGTCGCCGACTCACCGTCACCGGTATGTGTCTCTCGCTCTCTCTTTATCGTCTCTCAGTCGCTCAGTCGCTCAGTCGCTCTCTCTTTCTCGTCTCTCTCTCTCTCTCTCAGTCTCTCTCTCTCTCTCTCTCTCTCTTTTTCTCGTCTCTCTTTCTCTCTCAGTCTCTCTCTCGATCGTCCTGTTTCTCTCTCTCTCTCGTCTGTTTTTTTTTTTCCCGATAGTCCAGGAGGACCGGATGGGTCCACGACCAGTTTGGGTTTTTCTCTCACGTCTATTTCTTCCATGACTGTTGTTGAGTGTTGAGTCTGTTGACTGCTGACTGTTGTTGACTGTTGTCTGTTGGCAGTCGTCAATACAGTAGTGATGGAGGGAATGCTGTCATTCTAGACTGCCCAGTTTTTCTCTGGATTGTTGTGGGATTATTGCTAGACTGTTAATATTGTTTGAAGGATTGCTGTTAATATTGCTAGAAGGATTATTGCTAGAAGGATTGCTGTTAATATTGCTAGACTGCCCTGTTTTTTTGTGTGGGATTATTGACTTATTATTTTCTAATTGTTGCTGTTAATATTGAACTTGGCATTAGGGATCTTCAATCTCGTTTATTGTCTTATTCAATTTATTTGCTAGTTGCTACTTGCTACTACTTAATTTTATTTGGGTTTGTATTTTGAAGTTTGAACATTAAACTTTGCATTATGGTTATATAGAACTTTGAACTTGCATTATGGATATATGGAATATAGTTTGATCGGAAAATAGTTTGTTTAAAAATAAAAAAAAACCGCCAGATTGCTTGGCGCCGCCTAGGTGGCCGCCTAGGCGGCTTGGCGCTTGGAGGTGGGTCTCCGCCCAACTTGCGCCGAGCGCCATTTAGAACATTGCATAAAATAGAGTCCCACATTGCTTGGGAGTGGAATGAGTGATTACTTAATAACATTTGGGATCTCTCCACTCATTGCCAATTGATTTTGAGATGGATATAAAGTTTCTACATGGTATCAGAGCGGGGCCCGTTCCACCCCACATTTTATAAAATTCACAATCCACATCCCACGATGATAGACCAGCAAAAATGCTGCATGATGATAGGACCAAAAAATGGCTACACGTGACAGACCTCAAACGCGGCTGCACGTGAGGGGGGGTCTTAAGAAAATAGAGTCCCACACTGGATTATTAGTTATTCACCTTAAGAAAATAGAGCACCATAGGGCTGCACCACACTGGATTATTAGTTATTCACCTTAGGAATGTTTCCTAATATATACCACTCTAACATCTCTCAACTATCCAATGTGGGACAAAGCTCACAAAGAGGAAAACAAGCATTCTAAGGAAACAAGAAAATTTTACAAAACCAAAACAATGACTCTTTTATTTTGAAAATCTCTAACAGATCTTTCTTTTAGTATGAGCATTTATATATGTACTTCCCAATGGAATTAAAGACCAATTATGTAAATACCTGTTGAACTTGAGGTGCTTGGGATGGAAGAAACATTTGAGGCGGTGGTGCTGGCTAATAAGGGGCAGCAGCAGCTCCATAACGTCTCCCATGTGAAGAGCTCAATGAATTAATGTGGGTAATTTTCCCCATAAGGATTCGTTGGAATGGCTTGTTGCTGTTGCTATGGTACTGTTTCATACGGAATAAAGAAGGGATAAACTATTTAAAGAGTGAAAATATAACTACAAGCAAAGTAGCACAATTCTAGAGTTAGACAGTTCCTGAACATAACCATATATATTAGTAGTTCGGTAGGTCAAAATGAAAAAGATTAAGCACCTGGCCTGGTAATAATGGCGAGGGATGCATGTCCTGCTTGTGACTGAAAGTTATCAAAAGCCAGCTACTTGGGTGCTTCTTTCTCTGCTATAATAGTGACACAAAATTATCAGCTGCAACTCCAGCAAAGTAGCCTACTTGGCAGAAATTGTAGAAGAGCTTATTTTACTTTGAATATTAATGTAGAAAACTCGAAACAAACTATCCATAGCTGAAACTTCCTTTTGAGGCCCAATTTCACCAGTACTCTCCGATGTTCTAGCATCATGTCCTCTATGCACAAGCTGTAACTAAGATCTATAATCTAACCAAGTACCAAAGTTCAAGATTAAATCCTAAATCGCAATGCGAAACTCTTCAGTGCCCATAATCAAAACTTTAAGAAGACATAGTAGTTCAGGAATATCAGGAATCCGGAATAAACAAAACACATCTTTCTCGATCCTTTACCCCCTTTCTTACTGGGTCTTGTTTAAGAGGTGGATCAATCTCAAAATAACTGCAGTTTAAAGTTCACAATCATACAAAACTATGAAAAACAGTAAAGCTTCATAGTTCATACACATGCATAAACATCTGTTAACTCTAGCAGAAATGCGTCTCTTCTAAGAAATGATTGTGATTGCCTATATTCTGACATTCGATGAGAGAATCTGTCTGCGTTATATTTCAAGGATCACAAGTTAATCTTCATTCTTCACAGTACGAACCAAAAAAAGCTATGTGGGTGCCTCTTTCTTATTAGGAATAATTTGGTTATCCTCTTTCTCGTCTATAAAGCGGATTATGAGAGGATTTTAACGTGTCCCTTCAAAGCAAGGGGTTAGCAACATTAAGAAGCCAAAGGCTTGTTCTCCTTCTTCTCTTGCTTTCTCTTGTCTTTCTTTCATTCATTGAAAGAGTAAGCAAGGGAGCAATACTCCATAGTCCATAACACCCTCATACCCATCTTTCAACCTTCAATCATCAAGCTCAAGCTCAAACCCATTTCCAAGCTCACTAGCAAAGGTATACCACCTTTGTTCCTGTCATCTGTTTTGACCCATGAGGGGGGCTGGCAGAGTCAAGACTGGTAATCTATACCAGTTCTGGCCCTAAAGCTGGCAAAGCTTCAAAGATCGTTGTGGTGAAAGGTGGCGCACGCCAGTACATTAATGTTGTACGCCAGTCATGGCAGTATGTGCACTACTGGCGTGGGGATCACCGATCATCTGTTTTCTGCTTTCTTTTACCTTTGATCACCTTATTGCATGTTAATAACCAGTTTACAGCTTTCTGTATTTAGAACTATGTAGTCATCCATTTGTTTTTCCTGCTTGGCATGGCCTCTGGAGTCATTCTGGTCATGTTCCAGAGCCCAGATGGTGCAAAGCCAAAGCATTGGGTGAGAGATAAACTGGCGTACGGCCCTGTATGACTGGCGTACGGTACTTGGATCGACACCCAGTGACTTGGCCCTTGCATGGATCTCTGATCCAGGCCTATTTCGTTTCCCCACACTGTTTATGGGGTGCTATTTCCTCTTATTTCTTTAGATCCTATACCCTGCTGTCTGTAACTATGTATTATTGTTGATATAACTGCGTGGTTTGTCCTGGGTGTGCACTGGTCCATTCCAGAGCCCAGATGGTTGTTTACAAGAGCTGTGAACTTAGATCTACAGGCGCACGCCAGTATTGGTGTGGCGCACGCAGGTCATTTCTGTATGCAGTGGCTCGGCCAGTGCATACAGGATCGTTCCTGCGTGCATCGCTCTAAGTCAGGATGTTCCAGTTTATCTAAAATGTTCATAGGAGCTTGTTCTCAATCTTTTATACTTGCTTAAATCAAACATCCATCACATTTTGTCACATGATGCAAACTTGTTACAGTTTTAATCCCCCTTTAACTGTTCCCCCGCCCTAATTGGCTAAAAAATGATCAATGAGAGAAAAATGCAAATGTTTTACAAAATGCCCGAGTAGAGACCGATCTCCGGATTGGGCGAGAGGGGTGCCATAAAACCCTTCCCCTCTCGTAACCTGGCTCCCGAACTTCAGATATCGAAGGTGACGACGGTCCAGTCTACAAGCCTTTCTCAAAAATCAAACAACGTAGCCAAAACGTTTTCAAGTCCGGTTCCTTGGGTACTTTCCGCAAAACCCGAGTGGCGACTCTGAATTGCAAAGCGTTTCGCCGCGCTTTCAGCAAAAAGGGCGCACCCGTTTTATATGCAAAAATGTAAAATTTTGGGGCGTGTGCCCACAGTATGCTTCCAGGTGATGCAACACGTATCTTAGAGGTACCTTTTGGCAAACAAACCTTGTACTCAGAATGTTACATGCTCAATGAACCCTTTAGCCAAAACAATAAAGATCATCAGATTACACATAAACACTAACCCATAAGGAAGTAGAGCTAACAAATATAGGCCAATGACATATATATCAGCACAAATGTGGCACCAAATGCTGCAACAACCAAGTTAAAGCTTTAGAAAAACTACATAACCTGCCTTACAATCGATTATATCAGAAAAGTAGAGAGCGACAAACCAAAATATACAAATACTTCAGCTGCTGCAACACGATTAAAGCTTTAGAAAAACTACATAACCTGCCTTGCAATCCGATTAGGTCAAAAAAGTAGAGAACGACAAACCAAAACATACAAATACTTCAGCAAACTGAAAACAGTCCAAATTTGAAACAAAACATTTCTCCCCTCCCCCAGCACAAAACTCCTGCCACCAGTCTAAGACATGGAAAATGATTTCTCAAAGGATGAACGTAGACGATCTTAATCGAAATCTTCAAAGTTGGCTCCGGTAGTTATCGCGACAAGATCTTCACCCTTGCAGTCATAATATTTCGCAAACTATATAGCTCCAACAAGGGCCAAGGCCCCTGCTGGTTCCAGAATCCTCTGGTGGTTGTCAAACATTTCTTGCGAAAACAGGAAAACCGTTTGTAATCTTGATAATATTGGTTCATCTAGCCATCAGTTAGGATGGCCAGAATATGTTCACCTAGATAGAGTGAGTTAAGCAATAAGATACATGAAGCCAACCACAAGTAATCGGGATTCAGGATACAAAGATCTTAATAACCAGAGAATGCATTTAACATGGTTAAGCTTTATCATTTGTTGCCAATACTACTTACATTCATAAACAAGTTCATGTGACCTAATGGTTTTGGTGTACACTTCCCACTCGATAGATTACCTAGTCTAGATCGTGTCTCTATCCCTCCAGGTTAAGGTTAGATTCGACTCCAATAAACTTGCATTGTCCCTTCACCATGGTCATAGAGTCCAACTGGAGGAGTTGGGATATTACACCGACGGGGTTGCTGTCAAAGCAGTGGGAAAACTCCCATTCCTTCTCTGTCAACACCTCATTGATGGTGTAGTTCTGGTGTTTGATGAGTACATAATCTCTGCCACCAATGTTAGTTTTTTGTTTAAGAAATTTGCTGTTATGATTTTTGCCACCAATGAACCAATCCGTTATTTTTGCCAACTCCATTCCCACACGCTCCGCCTTCTCGTAATCTCCATTTTTTACGACCCACACTTCGACTCTTAGAGATTCAATGTTCGCGATCTTACTGGTTGGGATTTCCATCGGCACCAGCACCACGACATAACAGCAGCCGAATTTCTGGATCGCCAATGCCATCCCCAGGCCGTGGTTTCCCGTGGAGGCGGTTGTCACCCCTCAGACCAACTTCTCCCGGGGGACGTGGCATCTACAACCTCCTGCTATAGACGGTACCTCAGTATAAAAAATTGGATTACTCTCTATAGCAGGAGGTTTGCCCAAGTCCCTGTTGCCCCGGAGGTGATACTGAGTATCGTCTAGGTACCTCAGCTATCTATAACCGTGAAGAAATGGAATTTGTCTCGCAAGGCCTGGAGATCCCAATTGCGATTCTAGCAATCAGGGTACATGCACAGCTGCAGGCTATGGCAGCTGATTAGCCTGCCTTCCTATGGAAGTGATTTACTCAGTCTTAGTGATTAGCATTCCGAGCAATTGATGTTTCGTACTTACGAGTGTTTTTCAAACATCACAGAAAATGATACACAATCAGAAAGCCCCACTCACCATTCGAAGCTAAGATATTGCTAACTTATCAAGGGACATTTGAAGCGAGCTTTGTAATTATTACAAAGGGTATGAAGTTCTTGTATCTAAGCAATGTGGGACAAAGGTGCACCTTCGACTCTATGTGAGCTATTTACAAACGACCTCATTTCCTTATATAGCTCAATGAACAGCTAGGATAATTTCTATCTAATGTCTCTTATTCTCCTTCTAGAATCCTCCAACCAATTATCTCTCCTTTCTTTTTTATCCACAATATTTTAGAGCTCTCCATACAACTCTAGCATGTGGTGGAGTCTTCCATATTGTTCTAGAATAGTGGCCACTTACTTAGGATATTGTTCATCGCTTCAGCCGCACAATTGATACCAAAGCAATAAGAATCCTATATTTTAGGTTTATTGTGTCAAAATTTCCGTATTTATCACCTTACTAGCTGATGCCTCGGAATGTATCATAGTCTCAACTTAAATAAATTACTCGTACTACCCGTTGCTCTATGAAATAGTTGTAATCTCTGCAAAGCGTCAGTTTCTATTTTGAGATTTTTTTTTCTATTTGATCATGATATAAGGCAACATTATTTACATTGCCTAAAAGTGAGGATACAGAGGGATAGATTTGTCATCTTCTAAATAAAAAATGATCCAATATATGGCTATAAATTTATCATAAAAGTGATCTAACGGTTGTAGAGGCTCTCTCATTTATATGTCTCGACATTTTCAACAGAAAACTGCTCCGTTTTATAATATAGATAGATATTAGTTTTTTTTTGGGCACAGAGAGGAGAATTGGCAGGTATAGTAGTTGGTTATGCTGTGTCCATAACTTCCATCTTTGGATGGGTAAACTTTAATTGAGAAGCCCTAACGCAAATTATGAGGTGTACCGCAAATTATGAGGTGTACAGTAGATTAAGATTAGAAGAGATGAACTAATCAAAAAAATTGTAAAGAAAAAAAAGAAGAAGAAGATTTGAAGAGATGTGTCATATCTTTAGGGTTGGAAAATCAATCCCCAGCACAACCCATGACACTTCCAACTAAAACAACTATCCTTTGCCACAGACCCTCTTCTAGTCACGTGGTGTTGCTAAATAATTTGACTTTAATTTGAATATACTACGGGTGTGTTCCACTAACTAAACTAGGCCTCATTACCTTGAACTTAACTTAAATATGAGAATTGTCTTTATTTGAAATTTTTTCGCATTTGGTAGTTTTGTGCCAAACTTTTGTGGTTTATTGATTTGTCTCGACGAGAGGAATTGGAAAAGTAATTTTTTTTTTACTTTTTCCCAAGTATTTTGAGAAATAACCACTTTGTAGCGCAAAAATATAATTTTTTTGCTAAAAAGTGGTTATTTCTCAAACTACTTAGGTAAAAGTGCCAAAATTTTACTTTTCCGATTCCTCTCGTCGAGACGGATCAATAACCCACCAAAGTTTTGCGCAAAACTAACAAATACGAAAAAAATTCAAATAAAGACAACTTCCAGATTTAAGTTAAGTTCAAGAGAATGGGGCCGTACTTATTTTTTTAAATTAAATGTGATGTATATATTGTGAGTGAATGATCTGTCTCGCAAAAGAGAAATAAGTACATAAAAAAATAATAACCTTAGCAGAACGGGAACCGGGAGAGAAGCTTTGATGGGTTGATGCCAATATATATTTAGGAAATCTGGAATCCAGCCTCCAAACTTAGAACATGTGACGTGAGAATTGAATGTCATTGTGTAGACATCAATCTGTAAGACCATGGGACTTTGTCCCCAAGTACGGGCCATCTCTTCCATTCGCTATTCCAGCTACGTGATCATGTCTGTTCATTCGAGCATACGTCTTGAAATTCAACAACGTAGGAATGAATGCATTGACATAAAAGATATAGCGAGTGTTGGGGGATATTGTATCTGTATCTAGCTAGTCCGGTGGCAACAAATGAATGACCTGAAAACCTATACAGAATAAACAGCAAAATCGAAGAGTACTTCTTGTGCCCAAGTGTTTTGTGCCAATGGGGCTCATCCCGGGTGGATCTAATTGGAACCATTCATAGGGTTGGTCCTGTTGGATTTCTTGGCAAGGGAACCATGAAAAAGTCAGTAGTGTGGTTAATTCAACAAGCCAACAAAGACAAAACGGTTCTTATCAAATTATTCGACACAAGACGGACCAATATGTAACTAACTGCTAGTAGCGTTGTGGCATTTACAGACCAGTATCAGGTGGATCAATGAACCCAGCAAGAACCAGAGGTCCTGCATTAGCCAACAACTACTACAACGGGACTTGGGTGTATGTGATTGGCCCAGTTTCGGGAGCCATACTGGGGGCATGGTCATCTGTATATACTTTTATACTATATACTATAAGAATGTAGTTATCTAGAATAAAACGAAGCTCTCTCCTTAACTCTCTCTCTCTCCTACATGGAATTTCCTCGATCAATTTTTTTATTTTTTATTCATTATTCTACGCATTTTTCATTTTTCATTCATCATTCTACACATTTTATTCATATATAGATGGAATTGTTTGTCTCCAAACTTATAGGTGGATAATGCTCCTCTTCAATCTAGACGAGTAACCATATTCGTTGCACCATTCCTCACACAGTAAATAGGTTTATCTTTGAAATCATGTTCTACATTGTCCATTAATATTTCCCCACTTTGTTGTTTGGCCAAACCTTACATTTCCCAGCTGAAAGAAACGCCTGTACGTAATCCATGACCATCTATGATTTCATCTTCCCCTTCTTCTCATGTGAATGAACCGAACTCTCGAACAACAATCCAACAGCTGCCAAATGGTCTGTGTTGGGTCCAGAGTGTCCCCATGGATTTGGTTACACAATGTCACTCCTTGCGACCGCTCTAAAAACAGACTTATGGGTGCGATGTCGAATGTCATAAAAGACTTAATTGAAACCCTTCCTAACACCAATTGTTGTAGGAGAGATGGTAAAAAAGTGGTCCGACAAGTGGTATATATCAGAGCTAGGAAGTCATGGGTTCAGGAGCGTCATCGTGAGGGAGGGATTGTTGGGTCCGGAGTGCCCCTATGTATTTGGTTACACAATGCCACTCCCTACGACCACTCTAAAAACAGACTTGCATGTGCGATGTTAAATGCTATCAAAGACTAAAATATACTCCCTCCGTCCCAATTTGTTTGTCCAATTATCGAAATTCGTGTTTTTCAAAAATATACTTATATCTTACATTTTATAATATTTTTTTTATGATTTTGAAGATTTTGTATAATAAAACTAATTGAGATCTATCAAACAAGATCCATATTACATATTGAAAACATTACGAATTGAAAATTATAGACAATTCTTTGAGAGGTTAAACGCTTTCAAAAAGTCAAAAAGGAAATAAACAAACCGGGACGGAGGGAGTACTAAAATATAAGATTCTTACTGCTTTGGAACATCATCGAGTAAAGTGGTCATATTTCCATGACCAGAGCCTGTATTTGTGTTCCAGAGGGTGAGGTTGTGCCTACATGTTTGATTGGGTGCAACAATAAGCGCAACGTAAATGCAGCAGCTTAAATTGCTCCTGCTAATTGTGAGGCTGCGTAAAAATGGTATTACCTTCTAAATTTACAACGGTTAGATAATAACACATCCTTGTCAATTTTCTTTTTTGACCGGACTTGTCAATTTTCTTTCATTGTGCTAAAATATTACAAATACATCCAAGAGTGGACAGATTCGGACACAAATATATATGTCTACAACCGTCTGATACGTATGAACATGCACAAGATGGTTGCCAACTCTCGGCGAATACATCCAAGAGTGGACAGATTCGGACACAAATATATATGTCTACAACCGTGTGATACGTATGAACATGCACAAGATGCGGTTACCAACTCTCGGCGAACACATCCAAGAGTGGACAGATTCGGACACAAATATGTCTACAACCATCTGATAGGTATGAACATGCACAAGATGGTTGCCAACTCTTGGCAACATTTTAATATCAACATCGGTATATTCTCCTTGTTTCCATTTGAGACGGGATCCTCTCCCGTTACTGTCCCGAACAGTCTACATTTTTCTCACAATATATACTCTTGCCGGTAAGAGTATTCTTATGGGATCCACACTAGTGAGGTTACCGGAATAGATCCATTCCCTTTACATTTCTATGGGTCCCCTGTTGAGCAGCAACCCATTCTCCACACCCCCACCACCAAACCCACAAAAAAAGAAAAAGAAAAAAAGAGAGACTATTCTAAACTAGTGACTTTCTGAACCTCTTCTTCCGCTTTCATTTTTAGATCATAAAAAATATAAATTACTTTCGTGCAAAGAATAAAGAACCACTTGAGACTTCCAATAAAATGTCAATTTAATTACAAACGGGATCTCAAGATAACAAGTTGCCATGCATTGATATTGCTATACATGAGCTCTTTTTTTTCTTATGTAACGTACGTAGGTGTCCGGAACATCTCACGTGCACCTCGACTAAGCTGTACATGAGCTCTGATAACCACTCGGATTGTCCAATGCATGCAGGCTCGACTTGTTGCAGTATTTTTCTAAAAAGAGTTGAGAGGATCGTCAGCTGTAACCTCTCGATCATCATTGCTGCTCATTGAGCTGATTGCTTGGACTGGCTTGTCTTTGACCCAGACAAAACGGTATGACCATGCCCCAAGCAGTGTTCCCGTAACTGGACCAACAAAGTACACCCAAAGCCCGTTGTAGTAGTTGCTGGCTATTGCTGGACCTACGGTCCTTGCCGGGTTCATCGATCCACCTGATACTGGTCTGAATATGTTGCCACACTACTATATGTTAGTTACACATATTGGTACTTAGGGATTGGAGGACCCGAGGCGCAATGGTAATTTATTTGATCGAAAGTATTCATCTTGTTGGCTCATTGAGTTAACAATCATAGCGAGTTTTTCATGGGTCACTTGATCGATGAATTTCATGAGTTAACAATCGTACTCTGGTCCTTTTTTTTTTTTTTGCGTGAACACAATGAATGAGTTTCAATCAAATCACCGAGTTTCAGGTGAGCTCCACACAACAGACCGAGCCACGCAACAAGTCTTTCAAGTATGGTCTTGTTTTAATAATTAGGCGATTTTCAGTTAATTCCCTTCTTGCGCGCAATTGGACCGGAGACGTTCTATATGTTTGGTTCCATGCATTCTTAATTATGACTGTAAGAGGGGCTCGAAGAGAAGTATCTGACACTTTTTTTTTTGATAACTCGAGTGTCTGAGCCACCTTATGCGTAACTTGACTAATCCTAAGAGCCTAGTAAGTTGGGCTTCTCATTCCAACCCTAAAGTTATGGCCCATGTCTTCTAATCCTTTATCTCTTACCAAACTGATAATTTGCCTCAGAGCTTAATTCTAAGTTAAAGTAAGACTTACCCAGCCAAGATGGAAGTTATGCACACGGCAGAACCAACTGCTACACCTCCCAGTTCTCCTCTCTGTGCCAATAAAAATAGATACTCATTCGGCGAAACAGACGGAAATTGGGTGCAAGTTAGAGGTGGTAAGCAAACTAAGCTACTCAAGTATAGTTGAGCTGATCAAGCTCGTGTCTGTTCGTGTTAAAAGTTTTTTCAAAAAACCAGTTTACTGCAAAAGCAAATTAAACTTGAATACTTTTTTTTTTTTTTTGAAGCTCGTTAAGCTTTCTAACAAACTTGAAACTACTTACTGCTTTGGTGTCGATTGTGACGGCCGAAGCGATGAACATCATTGAGAAAGTGACCACTATTTCCATAATCAAAGACTGAATTTGTGACCCAGAGGGTGAGGTAGTGCCGAGACGTTTGATTGGGTGCAACAATACACGAAGCGTGAATCCAGCTGAAATCGCTCCTGTAAATTGTGCTGCTGCGTACAATGGTACCTAAAAATTAAGTGGATTAATTTGGCTTTTCATTGAAATTAATGGAATAAATACAGACTGTCAATTAATCATGAGACATTGTTTTATAGAAACACTAAAAAAAAATCATGAAGATTAAAAAAAAATTAACGTAATTTCATGAGGTCGAGTTTTTTTCTTAATATTTTCTCATCACCAATTGAATACTTTGTTTGTACAGTATATCCTTAAAAGGTACGTAAGGTGTATAATGTTTGTATTTCGATTTCATATTTTTAAGGAAAGATCCATATCAGATTTCATCATACTTTCGTTGACTTTACTTAACAAATTTTAATTGGATGGATCAAAAAAGTATATTGCGGACCCCTACCAAATTTTTGTACCCGAATGATTCTAAAACCACATACAAACTCTCTCACATCACATGTGGGCCCCCACACATATTGAAAGTGTATGTGTAGTGTGTGTAGACCCCACGTACAGGTGATGTGAATGAATTTGTGTGTGGATGTAGCAAGACTGTTTTGTACCCATCGAAAGGCGGCCCTTTCGCGGAATTGTAGCTTAGGGAATTCAAAAATGTTCCAAAGTTTTGAAAGAAGTAAACAATATTACTCTTGTTTTAAAAATAGAAAACTCTTATTCTTTTTGAGGAGAGTTCCTTGTGCTTTTTGAAAGGCAGAAGAGAATTTTATTAATCTTTAAAATTGTTACAAAAATTAAAAAGAACAATCTTGTGTCACCGAGACCCAAACCCGAGAGTTCTTTGTGCAAATAAAGTGTACTCGACAACACAATTGCATTCTTTCTAATTTTTTTTTTTGTCTATTGGAGCATTTTTTGTTGTTGGTATTTTTGACTTCTCATAACATTTCGATTGGATTTTCCTCTTAATTCATGGGATTAATCACTCGTCTTGACGAATACCTGTTTCCAAGGTAAGTGCCCGATGGATGCGAAAGCTACAGTAACGGCCGGGTTCATGAACGCACCGGAGATGTGGCCCACTGCATAGATCATAACCGTAACAATGAGACCACCGGCGATGGAAGCTCCAAGTTGCGAGACTCTGGTTTCATCAGTTGCACTCATTGCTGCTGAACCACACGTCACAAACACCAGCAGGTAAGTCGCTATTGTCTCTGCTACCACCTGTTTGTTTAGAGAGAGAGAGAGAGAAAAGAAGAGAGAGAAGCATTAAAAAAAAAGTCTACCGGCATATCTGATTAATTAATGTTATGACTACCATATCTTATGCCGTGTGATATATTTTTTATTTTTATTTTTTGAAGATGGTATGACATAAATTTATAACATCTTTTTGCAACTTACGTAATTTTGTAACATTTCTGTCGGTAATACATGACGTATAATAAAAAAAAAAATGACGTATTTTCTCAATATCATATCCAATCAGATCGTTGGGAGTCAAGGGGATAAGTGGAGCCAAAAATCCGATTTCCAGCCAAACACAACTTAGCACTTCACCAACCCCAACGGATTGACCTAGTTGTCAAGGCTGCAATTAATAGTCAACTCTTTTGAGGTTAGTTTATACAGAACTTTACACTGAGTTTTTAATTAGAAATTCCGCAAGTAGATGGTGGAAATGATGAGAAATGAGGATTAATAGGGTTGCGTGTAAGGTGGCCTGCACGCCTGAGTTATCAAAAACTTAGCACACCACCGCAAGGCCCACCTCTTGCGTTTTCACAATTAGAAAACAAATTAATTTTGAGTTACAAGTAGTAATTGAGATTTCAAAATTGATAGTAGAAAAGAATTTAAAAGCTTAGTCATAGATTTGCCTCAAATTTGATCTGGGATCAAGTTGCCGCCTTTCAAAACTACACGAACTATATGTGATGGAGGGCCTGGAGGGAATGTAAGCACGAAATGGAAAAAAGAACGGAGACAGATCTAATCTTTGCCACTATCATAGTAATGCTCAAAGTAATTCGGATTGAATCCGGTCCATTGACATGCCTACCATTATGTTTATTTTCAAAGTAATTGCTCTCACAAACTTTTTAACCAATGATATACTAGCAGTTCTCTTGTACATCCCAAAATTGAGGAACCTCAAGAGATGTATGCATAGGTATGCATGCCGGCCCGGATGCGATAAATGGAAGCGATCGATGTCGTACCTTTCTGTAAATTTGAGGAGGATAATGGTCTCGGAATTGTCTCCAAAGAGGAAACAATGGACATGTCGAATCTCGGGATTTTGTGGAGATTAAGTTGTTGAGATTTCGGCTTGTCATCTCCATTTCTTTCCGAAGTATGCAGAGAATGCCCGCGAATTCCAAGGATAAAGAGTTTTTGGTTGATATTACACACTGTCTATCCATATATCCTAGTCTCGGTGAAGCACCGTGAGCAGTTGGTACGGAGAAAATTATTCTTTACTAATCCGAGAGCCGGGAGTCTTATTCAGCACACATGCGCGTGAGCTCTGTCACCAAATTTGTGGCTCTCACACCATACAAATTCGTGATTGTGAAGGCCTTGAAGCAGATCAGGTAGGATACGGGAATGATTCTTAAAAACATTTGGAGAACAAGTATGAGGTGGATATGTGTTTGTCCTCGCCCTAAGCCTACCCCGCCAACAAAATTTCAGAAACTCAACGAAACACTAGAAAGGGTGGTGTGATATGAGTTATGATCAGATTAATCAAATTAAAAATTACAATCCACATTGAACGATTAGATTTTTTTTAAAAGTTTGGCTCTTATGAACGTATCAACCATTAGTAAATTAGCTAACGTGCGTATATGCATTTAATGATATCGTATTTAATTAGTATATCGATCACACCATTGATCAACCTAAAGTTTTTGTATTGCCAAATTAATTTATTCCATGCATAGCATGGGTTTTATGCTACTACGGCCCGTTTATCCCAAATGTCCACCAGAGGGAAAAAAAGAGTCTGGGAAATTTGCCCTTTTTTGTATTGATCAATGCATTTTTTTTCCTCTTTGGAGCTTACGTATTGTTTTTAGACTTTTATACTTCCTATTAAAAACGAGCTGAAAAAAATTAAAAACGAGCTGAAAAAAATATAAGTTCTAGTTAAGCGATTGAAACGGTTGTGGAAGAGGCTGTAGGAATTAGTCTGAGGTGCACGTAAGCTGGCCCGGAACTTTCTGCATTACTCAAAAGAAAAAAAATAGAAGAAGAATACAAAGAATACGAAAAAGATTTCGAGAAAATGAGTTTCATTCGACACACAAATAAACATGGAAATTTTTGGAGTTGGAGGAAGGGGTGCTCCGGTCTCGCTCCAATGATCGGAAGTGTTCACTTCGTAGAGTTCATTGAGTTGAACAAATATGTAAAAATTAGCTCGATTGGATATCATTAAGTGCCTAATCGAAACCTTTTTGTCTTGAAAAGAATGGATCCGAAACACTGGATCAAATATACTAAAATCCATTATTGGCAAGTTATATGTGTTCCGATCAGGCACTTGACGATATTCGATCAAATTGATTTTTTGCATATTTGTTCAACTCGACGAGCTCTACAAAGTGAACATTTTCGATCATCGAAGCAAGACTGGAGCGGGGCCCGCAGCTCCCTTTGCCTTGTCTCCACTTCATTTGAGCGATCTTTCAAATAGATCCTCCAAAGATCAGTAGTTATCAATATCACGTGGATGCACCTTCCCAACTTGGGCCACCTGTTTGTTCCAACATGATTGGAATCTTGTCTGGGCCGAATAAATGCAACCCAAAAAGGCGAAACCTGTGAACCATAAACTGGCTGTGGGCCGCATAAATCCACCCTATAATCCTACCAACCAATTATCAAAGGGTTGGTTCAGTGGTTGAAACTTAGGTTTAAGCTTCGTTTCAAAACACTTTTTACAAAAATAAGTACTTATTTTATATTTTTAAACTAAAAAATAATGTAAATGAAAAATAATTTTTCAATTTTTTTTTGGTACCGTTCAAAAGATCTCAATGAGATCTATCAAACAAGATTCATATTACTAGGAAAATTATTTGCGTAAACACATTATTTTTGAGCTTGAAATTGCCTTCTTAAAAAATAAGTACTTATTTTGAGTTCGGAAACGGGTTAGTTGGACGAGGTCGGGGTTCAAGTCTCTATAGTTTCTCATTAGAGCTAAACATACTCCTAACATCACGCAGACGTGGTGAGACCGTAGTTTAATTTAGTCCCGACATAAGTGCGGTGAGGTTCCCAACAAAAAGTGGTGTGGTGCGGGGAGAAAAGAATTTACAAGTTTAGTCATAGAAATGCTTCAAATTTGATCTGATCAATTGCAGCCTTTTTAAAATTTCAGGAACGAAATGCCTGTACAAAAAAAAAAAAAAAAAATTGCTTTTGACAGCATGCAAAAAACTCTGTACTAGAATGTACTACTGTAATACACAACTTTTCTAAGAATACTGTATTAGCCCATGGTATTAAAAGTCTAAGCTTTCTATAGTGTTCATGGTATATATGGATGCGCAACGGAAAAGACTGGAAACAGACCAAATCTTTGACAACATATGCTCCAATTAAGTAGTTGCCCTCACAAATTTTTACCACTGAAATATCAGCCCCCATATACCTCCAAAAACTGGGGAACCTCAAGACTCAAGAGATAGTTATAACTCATGCCGGAGAACTAATTAACTCCACTGGACTTGGGAGAAGTAACATATTACCCCGGCAAGAAATCATATTAGTTGGATGAAATGTTGAACAAGTCTTTTTCTCAAGGTTTCTATCCAAACAAATAAGCTACTCCTTAAAGCAGAAAATTTGTAGGGAATCAATACAAAGCTCTCATAATTAACAATGCTTTTATACGAGATTGCACAGGGCGCCGGTCCTATGCAATCTATACGTAGATATAGGTATAGGTATGTAAATGAGCGGACATGGTAAATGCATGCGATGATGTACCTTTCTGTGAATTTGAGGAGAATAATGTTCTTGAAATTGTTTCCAAAGAGGAAAACATGGATTTGTGAAACCTCGTGATTTTGTGGCGGAGATTACCTCCATAGGGTTTCTTATCTGATCCATTTCTTTCAGATATATATATATATAAATGCCGACGAGTATTTAGAATTACTTCAACCAAAAACGTATTGTGCAAAAGACAATATAATGTGTGTGTATATATATACACACACAAAACTTCCTATAAGGGCGCTCTAAACTTATTAAGTTAAGGACGTCCCTTTTCCGACTAATTTGCGATGATCTGAGCTGCTCAATATGTTCAGAACGTGATTTTAAGGGTATCCGCGAGAAATTAGCAAAAACAAGACTGGAAATGGCTTGATCCAAGCAGTTTTTGTTTGTATTTTATCGAACGGTTCAAATAAAAACTGCTCAAATCAAGCATTTCCTAGTCATTTTTTGGCTGATTTCTCGCGGGTACCTTTAAAATCACGTTCTGAACACATTGAGCCGCTCGGATTGTAGAAATTTGATCGGGAAATGGGAGAAAAGGGGACATCCGCATTATATATATATATATATATATATATATATATATAGAGAGAGAGAGAGAGAGAGAGAGAGAGAGAGAGAGAGAGAGAGAGAGAGAGAGCATTAAAAAGCAAAGGTTTTTTTTTTTTCATTTGAACCCTCCAAAAAATCTAACATTGTATCAGAGCTAGTAAATTTGCTAAAGTGTGTATTGGTATTTAATGATTTCATTAATTAGTATATGACACCATTGATCAACCTAATTCGTTCCATGCATGCATAGCATGAGTTTTATATATGCTTCTGTGGACCATTTTTTTTTTTGACAAGGCAAATCCTGTTCTACTAATAATCTTGGGAAAAGGGATGGGATTGGTGGGATTCGAATCCTCATCTGATCATGCGAAGAGTATAATAAAGGGAAAAATTCAAAAAAACCCCTGAACTTTGAACCCAATGTCAAATAGGCACCTGAACTTAAATAAACTTCAATTGAACACCTGAACTTTGAACCCAATGTCAAATAGGCACCTGAACTTAAATAAACTTCAATTGAACACCTGAACTTTTACTTCGTTATTCAATTTACCCCCTGCCGTCTCAATCCATGACTTTCCTAACGGCAACCGCTGAGCTGGGGTTAATTGGTTCTTGAAGTTGGTTATCATCCTTCAGGGCACCACATGGGCCACGCAAATTCATTGGCCCTAGGCCTCATTTTATTTTATTTGTTGTTTTCCTATCATGTAAATGCAGCTCTTGTTCCATGTTTGGGGGATCTGAAAGAAAAAAGAAAGGGAGCCAAATCTCTGCTTCTCTCATTCAAAAACCAAACATCTCTCCTTCCATCCCAAGCCAAAAGGCCGAGAGCAAAGCTCTTATTTTGTCACTCACATAAAACCTCCTTGTTCCTCAAGAAAGAAACCACCCCCCCTCCCCCAAAAAAAAAAAAAAAAAAAAATTCTCATTCCCCAAAAACAAGAAAAATTTGTCTCTACCACACAAAAAAAAAACAAAAAAAATCATTTTCCCCAAACACCACTGGTGCGAATCACCTTCTGGGTTCTGCAATGGATGCACAATTTGTCCTCAGCATTTTGGGAGCTCTCGTTAGTACTATTAGTGGTGTTCATTGTGTGAGTTTGGACGATTTTTGGAAATGGTAAGGAATGGAGAATTTGAAGCTATGGAAGAGAATATTGGGGGTGAGGACCACATGCTCTGTTTTAAGGCAGATGAATCAGATCTAAAAATGGGGGAAATTTTCTAGGGTTTTGGATTTTCCTTCCAAAAAACCTATGACTCATCCCATTTCCCTCCCATTTGAGCCCAGTCATGTGTATAACGTCTGTTAATGTCCAGCTCAGCGGTTGCCGTTAGGAAAGTCACGGATTGAGACGGCAGGGGGTAAATTGAATAACGGAGTAAAAGTTCAGGTGTTCAATTGAAGTTTATTTAAGTTCAGGTGCATATTTGACATTGGGTTCAAAGTTCAGGTGTTTAATTGAAGTTTATTTAAGTTCAGGTGCCTATTTGACATTGGATTCAAAGTTCAAGGTTTTTTTTGAATTTTTCTCTATAATAAATGTGCCTACCACTTGTCTGCCGTTTCATATTCCTTGTCTCCACCTCTTTCAAACGGATCCTCAAAGTAAGATCTACAGTAGTTATTAATATCAAGTGGATCCACTTGCCAAACTTGCAATCTTGTTTGGGCCGGACGTCGCAGGGATTATGTAATGGCCCAAACCAGTGAAAGCTTATTTTATAGCCGACCGAACAACTGAGTCTGTTTTTTTATAACCGAATATCCGAGCTACGCGCTTGGACTAATTTCGAGGTCCTGTAGTTAACGACCGGACAAAGAGTCTCCAATGGGCTAGTGACCCTAAAGGTTTAAAACGTTTGACCTCTGTTAAATTCGAACATGAAATCTCTTGGAAAACAACTGAGTCACTAGTCCATGCACGAATCAAATACGGAGTTTAGTCCATGCGCGAATCAAATATGGAGTAGATCTGATCACTAGTTTTATTTCAATTTCCACATCCCACTATATATCTTTGACCGCTTCAACGGAAAATGATACTATTTTATAATGTACAAAAGGACTTTCGATTTGCTCGTGAAGTATACCGCGAGTCTCATTTATAAATTTTAACAGTTCATTTTGCAGAACCCCAGAATTAGTTTATCTAATAAATTAAGTAAAAATGTATTCGTATCTTATAATGGTAGGACCCACCAAGGTCCAAGCTTGTTCTTGAGAGTTTATAAAAATAGGTACGTGTTTCTCATATATTCCTATTTATTTGGTGAAAATGAGCAATTATTAGGGAGAACGGGGTCATGTTTCGTCACTTATAAAATGGACGAAATATTAATTTGAGCAATTGCATCTCCTTTTTGTTCTCCAATATAATTCTTCCCCGTGAATAACCCATGATCCAAATTTAGTTTTGAAATGTATTTGCATCTCCTTTTTGCTCTCTCTCTCTCTCTCTCTCTCTCTCTCTCTCTCTCTCTCTCTCTCTCTCTCTCTCTCTCTCTCATATACCGTACGTGAGTAAATTCTTTTTCCTGACTTGGTTTGCAAGAAAAATGAGTTTGAAAATGGTTGTTGCAGTAGCTAGCTAATTAATGGGTCGTGGATTATGCAAGATACATCCATATATGCTCTCTCTTTAGCTCTCTCCGTACGTGAGTAAACATACTTTGAAAATATTTGTATCCAAATTAATCACATCATCGTTTTCCGACATAAATTCTAATCAACTCCATTGACAAACATGCCCACCTCCAAGGCTAGCTTATAGCCAAGGCCAGGGAAGCCCGCACTTCCGGCCCCCCAAAAAAGTTAAAAACGAGGGCCCTCAAAATTTTATGATCCCTATATATATGTATGTACGGTCCAGAAAAAAATTGCACTAGCCTCCTTTACACAAAATAGACCCAATTGAAATTTAGGAGCCACAAAATAGGCCCAGCTGATGGAATTACTCATTAGTAACACTGCCTTGTTCTCTTTGCGATTCAAAAAGAATTTTTCAAAAAATTCCTCCTAGATTCCACTTAGATTCTTCCTACTTCCAACATTTCTCTCTCTATCTCTCTCCACTTATTACCCCTACTATTTTTCAAAAAACTTTTCAAATTCCAATCCAAACACAGCATTAAGGCGTTAAAAAAAGAAAAAGAAACGGCTAGAGCCTGGAAGATATTTTCAGTTCGGTGATTGCAAAGCACTCAATCAGGCCCTATTTCCTAGCTACCATCTATGTTGGATAGGGGTGGCAAATTGAATCCAGACCCATTAAGAAACCCAAACCCAAATATTAAAAAATAGACCCAACCCAACCCATTTATTAGCTGGGTCAGAATGGGTCCAACCCATCTAACCCATTTATTAATTGGGCTTAATTGGGTTTTAATTGGGTCAACTTAAATGACTCAATAAGTCATGAGTATAACCCAACAAAAAAAACTACATTTATCAGTCAATACTCTCCTCCCACCTCCTCGCAGCCGTGCTCGCCATCACCACCTTCTCCTCCTCCAACTGGATCACCGCCAGCCGCCACCGAGCACCACCATTTCCACTACCATACACCACTGCCACACCTCCACAGCCGAACACCATCACCATCCGACCGAGCTCCGTCGTCGCTCCGAACCGCCGCCAAAATCTCTCCAAAACTCGTTTCGCCGGACAAGAGGTAGTCCGAACTCACCTCCCTACGTATATTTATGTGTTGCTATGTAATACTATCAATGTTCTGGTGCTGTACGTTTGAAGTTCCGTTGCGATAACAAGAAACCCCAGCCAAACCGTAAACTTTCGAATAAGCTTGGAATTGGAACCTTAAATCGCTGTGAAAAACTAATTAAATGTTCGGGCCCAGTATATTGGTTGTTGCCCAATAGGTTAAGACTGATTTTAGCACTCCATAGTGTATAAAACGAACACAAATGAAGAGAGAGAATGTAAACCGAGTTCCGATCAAAATCTGCGTTTTTTAACTTCCTCAACGAATCTTTGAAAACCAAACGAATCTTGGGCTTGATCCTGGCAATTGATGTAAGTTCGAAAACTGACATGCATTCGAAAATAATCTATCCATAATGTCCTTAATTACTAGTAATTTGATTTGGATGCGAACTCTCTGCAGTTGGACTGCAAAGAGTCCATGCAGTATAAACTCAGTCGTGCCCGTTCATATTTGTATCAAACGGTCCAAACTTTATAAGACTTTTCTCCGAAAAAGTTTTTTTTAAATCTCGACCGTCAAAAACACCATCTGACGATTCACAATCTTTCAACGGCACCCCTGTAGTCCACATATGGACTGCAACGAAGCCTAATTCTTTGGATTTAACTCATTGAAAATCTCGTCAACTCCGCCATTCGTCTAATTGGAGCCTCTTTTTTTTTGTTTTGTTTTGGTTACAGTCTAATAGGAGCTTGAGTTGAATCTTCTTGTGTGTTTTCATGGGACCATTTAAGGTCAACGTTATCTTATTTTGTAGAGCTTCAGATTTTTTAATAAATTTGTTTACAAACAGAGGAGTAAGAATTTGACTTCGATTTCAGAAAACAAAAGAAAGTGAATAAAGTCGAAAATAAGTGTGCTTATTTTTTTTTGTCTTTATTTAAATTTTTTTATATTTGTTAGTTTTTTTCAATTTTTGGAGGATTATTGCATCGTCATGACGAGAGGAATCTAAAAAGTATAAAATTATGATCGAAATCCAATTTTTTTTTGAATAAAGACGATAAAATTGGCTTATAGGCTTATTTTTGTCTTTATTCAAAAAAATTAGGTTTCAATCTTAATTTTTTACTTTTTAGATTTCTCTTGTCATGACAATGTAATAATCCCCCAAAAATTAATGAAAAACTAACAAATATGAAAAAAAAAATTTGAATAAGGACAAAAAAATAACCCAGTTGGCTTATTTAGCCGAACGAGATTATTGTTTTGCAAAGGAAGTACAGATTAGGAAAAAAGCGATGGTAATATGGCAATTAAGTGTACAGGGGTAATTTGGTCATTTTACTAGTAGAGGGATAGTATGGTAATTTTAGTGTACATTGGTATTTTAGTCATTTTAAATTTTAGTATGTAGTATTTAATTGGGCTAATGGGCGGGTCGGGTTTGCTTTTTAATAAATGGGTCGGGTTGGGTATGGGTAATTAGCCTCATAGTTAATGGGTCTAAATGGGTCAATGACCCATTAAAGACCCAACCCACTTACAACTTGCCCAATTTGGCCTAAACCCGCCCATTTGCCACCCCTAATTTTAACCCATTTAAAATGCACGTCCATAAACAAGCTCAGACTCTCCATTTTTCCCATGTGAAAGGGAGACAAGCAGAGCTTTAATGTTGTGCTTCTACTTGACATCTTGTGGATTTCTAGAAAATTAATCAATGGAGGAGAAGGAAAAAATACTCTACAACATAGTAAGACAATGGAGAATTAAAGAAGCCAAACAAATTTTCTTTTGTGTGTTTGTGTATCAATTTTCCTCTCTTGAAAACCCCTTATTCAAATTCGTGATCCAAACACCACTTATATAAAGACGTTTTTCTTTAATGTACTTAACTTTTTCCCTTCAACAAACTATCTAAAAGCCAAACTAAGAGCCCTTCGTGGTAGTCATGAAATGCACCATACAGGGCCGGCCTTGGGCTAAAGCCCAAGATGCCATGGCTTTACGCCCAAAAAATAATATAGATTTTTAGGGCCTCAAAATATGTAAAAAAAAATTTGGTACTTCAGAATATTATAAATAGTCAACTAAAGAGTTTACAGCATAGGTGCATACATGGTTCAAATATTACAATCCACAAAATAAAACACCAAGAACCCTAATCGAGAATCTGCCTTAAGTTAAGGCGATCGCAAATCCAAAACTCTCTGAGCGAGAGTGGTTGAGCCAAAGAAACCACCAAGTCTTCATTTTGTTCCGCTCCAATTCTAGCAAGATGGTCCGCACATTGATTTGCCTCTCGATATATATGGTTGAGCGTTGATTCCGTCCTAACGAGGATGGCGTAGGCATCATTGATTAGATTCCTTTGAGGATGATTAGTAGCATTGTCTTCGTTAATTAGTTGCACAGCCTCGAGTGCGCCTGATTCAATGATGATACCAGACATGCTTTTTGTGAAACCTCGCTTTTCGGTGGCCGGCGGTACTGCAGGAAGCAGGCTCCGTCCGGACGAGAGGGGGCAAGTCATTGTTTATAAGAAAAGATCCCTCCTACTTGTACAAGGCCTTTTAAAGCCGTGAGAGCAAGCCAAAGCGCATAGGAACTTCACAGTTAAGCGTGCTCACCCTGGGATAATCTAGGGATGGGTGACCTACTGGAAAGTCTATAGGCTTTGGGCGTCAAAAGCGGACAATATTGTACAAAGATGGAGCGGGTCGTTACACTTTTCTCTAAGATAATGGTTAAACCTCTGTAGATCCCCCATATTTCAGCTTTCAAACTGGTCTCACACATAGCCTTTCCAAAATAGCCCAAGATCCATTCTCCACTCGTGTCTCTGAAAATTCCTCCAAAGTCTGCATTTCTGTTCGTCATATACCAGCAACCATCTGTATTGAGTTTGATCAATCCTGCACATGGTGGAGTCCATTTGATTAGAATGGTTCGTGAGTCTCGTGACTATCCTTTTTGGAGATTGGATTTGAAAGCCTGCACAATCTCCGTAGAGTAAGAAAAAACAGCCTTGGAGCTAACTGAAGCCACACCATCAAGTAATTTGGCTTGCCAATCAGACTGAACTTTGGCATTTTTTTTCTGTGCTTTTTTCGTGTCCGTGCCACATTTTTCAAAACAACACACCAACCATATCCGTCAAGAGTGATTGTCAACACACTTTCTTCACTGACTTGATTGATTAACTAGGCTTGGGAAGAATGCCTTCACCTTAGTTCTAGAACTCACACAAGGCCATTTCTTGAGCTTTAAACAAAATGAGGCCAATATCCCTACTTATCCTCGTACTTGCCATCATTCTCACCTTCATCTAGGTATCAAGATGGAGAGGAGCTGGGGTGGCGCGGATGATGGGATCTTTTCTCTTTTTATCAACAATCTACCAAAAGATACTCGAAAAATATCGATCTACAACCTATTATCAAGATTTGAAAAAAATTGGATTTATACATCCCTAACAAAATAATCAAAATCATAGGTCAACAATTTGGGTTTGTTAGATTTGGTAACATAATGGAAGCTGTCAAAGCTGCGAAAAGAAATCAACGATGGATTTGGGGACACAAGCTCGTGGGTAATCTGGCTAGATTTCAAAGTCAGAAACAACAAATTAAACAAGTTGGCAAGGAAGACCCAGAGAAATGCAATTCACAGACAGCTGCTGCAAAAAGTACAGAATGCTCGTGGAAAACCTGGGTTTATGCATGAGGTGGGGATGGAAAACTGGAGAAATCAAGTCAGCAGGCAGAGGGCCGGACTGGTTGGGGTGGGGATGGGAAATAGAAGAAATCAAGGTACGTAATATGCATGAGGTGGGCAGGCCCGGCTCATAAGTTTTAGAGGCCAGAAGCAAACCTCTTGAATGAGGCCTTCCTATATCTTCCCTCATCTTCGACTCCTCAAGTGTCTGCGTTTCTTTCTTCTTCTTTTTTATCGGTTGCGCGGCTTTTCTTTTAGGAGTTCTTTTTCTCTCTAATTCCCTCTAACTATAAAAAATTTGATAATCCAACAATTAAAATTAATCTTATGTGCTTCTAATGTTTGCAGTTGACTCAATTTAAGGATGAACTTGAATTTGAGTGGCCCAGCCACACTGGTCAGGATTTTGTTTTCTGGGAGCACAAGTGGAAGACACATGGGTGATGTCCCATTGGTTTTACACTCGGGTCAGGTCTCACCGGTATGACTGAGATCGACGGAATACTTCGAGACCTCACGAGATATCATGAGACGTACAGATCGGGCCGTTGGTGGATCGTATGTCCTAGGATGGTATCAACTATCAACCCAATAACTTGTTTCTCCTTCCTCATATTTAAAAAAAAAAAATTAGCGTATCCATTTATTGGCTTTCCACATAAGTGTATGGTTGTAGAGTGGTCCGGAGCACCACGTGGCGATGATCCTGAACTACTGAGAAATTACTTGTGGTCTCAAACCTTTTTCACTCCCCTGATTTCCTTCTCAGATTGTACATTTATTGAAAAGCCAGCATATAACACATGGGTGATGTCTCATCGGTCTTACCCATTTTTTTTTTTGGGCCTTCTTACCCATTTACTGTCTTACATTATTTGTATAGTTATTTCTATAGTAATTATATATACAATTATGACATCACGGTGAATCATCTACCCGATCACTTTTTTGGTTCGTTCACCGATTCGGTTTTCAAAATATTGATTAGGAGGACCAATATATTTCTGTAAGAAACTAGTTTAATAAAAATAAATTATGTAGGTTATGGTGCCAATAATTTCCCAAACATAGCCTCACACATGGTATGATAGGTTAACTAAAAATTGAAGTTCTTGACTTCGTACCCGAGGAATTGAACAGGGACATGCATGATCCATAATCGAATTTTTCTTTGAAGAGATCAACGCAAATTTTCTATTGAAGGGTAAAGTAACAATCTTTCGTGGACGGGATTTTCTAGCCAAAATCTGAAAATGGTGACGAACACAAAGGTTTTTTACTTGTTGGTGCTTTGATTTCTTCATTATGGTATCGATTCTCTTGGACCATGATCGATTTAGGGCCTAGAGAAAAACGCTGAAATTAAGTCGTCTCGGAGTTTTTTTTTTTTGGGTGCAAGTGCAAGTGAAAAAAATAAAATTAATCAGCCATGCATGCAGTGGCGGACCTAGAAATTTGATATAGTGGGGGCACCAATTTTTTTTAACCGTAATATAAGAGTTATAGTTAAGTACATTCACTCCAAAATAATTTTAGCATTCATGATAAATTAACAATTTTAAAGTATATATGTATTTTAGTAACCAACAACTTGGGCAAACTTACGCACATCGACTATATGCGTTAAAACAACATTTTCACATGTTCATCATCTAATTTTCTATTATTAACTCTACGAGTACAAATTTTGGAGACCAAAAGTGTACAAATGTAATGTATGAGTTCATATTTTGTACTACGCAAATGACCGGAGATGTTGAGGGAGTGGAGAAGGAAAGATTTCTGTTATGTTTTTCCATTTCCCCCCAAAGGTACGCACTACAATATGGAGTATTTTCTTATAGTAAGTCTAAGGGTACAACAATTACGTACAGATTTTGGGTACAGATTTTTTGTGGGGCCCACTACAGGTCCCACACAAATGATCCGAGCCGTTCATTAAATGTAAAACAGCTTTTCAAGGGCCCTTGCAAAAAAATCAGTTCAATCCGATACTTATAGATGCTCAATTCAATCATCTAACTTTTGATTTAGATTCCCGGATAATAAAACTTTATATAATTGGATTGAGCATCTATAAGTATCGAATTGAATTGATTTTTCGCGGGGGCCCTTGAAAAGCTGTTTTACATTTAATGAACGGCTCGGATCATTTGTGTGGGACCCGTAGTGGGCCCCACAAAAAATCTGTACCCAAAATCTGTACGTAATTGCTGTACCCTTAGACTTACTGATTTTCTTACCAGGTTTCGGGGTTAAAAAAAATCACATAATGGAAAGGGGGCAGACTCGAACTTGCATTCTCTAGGTTAGATACGGAACACCTTACCATTGAACCAACAAAGAACTTCTTACATGTATTTGACATGTATAGTATATATACACAAAATCGAAAAAAAAATTTATTTTAAAGGGCGTGGGGGCACGTGACCCCACGTGCCCCAAGGTGGGTCACGAGTAAATGTTTTTGGAGTTGCTGAAGAGTTTCCTTCTTTTTTGTTTCTCAATTTGGACCCAGGCCAGGTCTTTGGAATTTCATTCGAGACGCCAAATTGGAGTTTGGCCCCTTGCTATATATTTAAACGATATGTACTCAATTTGGGTCTGTTGCCTATAACAGGGCTGACTTAATTCATAGATACTTTTAGGACTATTGCATGGAGCATTACGGAAAATTTGTCATCCAGATTTTTATGCTAATTGAATTCTGAGTCTCTGACTGCCTTCCGTTTTTCTTGTTTACTGTAATTAATAATTACAAATCAGCCCAATTCAGTAAAGGCTCAGATTAGTTCTCCAGGTCTGGGCCCATTCTTAGATCCCCCTCGGTCCAATTTCATTAAAGTCCAAAATTGCATTACTGTGGGTCTAGGCCTTTTTAGCCCAACGTGGAAGAGGTCCAAATAGATATGGTGGGATGAAGAGTATGGAATAAGACCCCGTTTGATAACAGTGATAGATGGATGAGATTCGTAAGGAGATGAGATTACGATTGAGATTGGTAATGAGAAGTGATTGATAATGAGTATGTTTGTTTGGGATGAGATTAGATGATGGGATTATTAATATCATGTTTGTTTGAGATGAGATTAGATGATGGGATTGGATTGGATTGATAGAAGAAATTGATAATGAGAAGGGATTGGTAATGAGTAGGAGTTGGGATGAGACTATTAAGAGCATCCGCAATGAGTGTGTTATATTTGTGTATCAAAATGTTTATTAAGGTATGTGTTGGGATAAAAAAATGGGTCCCACAAATGTGTGTTACTTAAGAGTGTGTTAATATATATATGAGTGCCTCAATGGGTTAGTTAGGAGTGTGTTAACTCTTTAAAATAGTGTCAAAACAACGGCTATAAAGAAATTTTTTTACAACGGCTATATCACCAAAGTCATTTTTCTGTAATGAAGGAAAGGCCAACGGTCATGTTCCTCCCACTCTACATCCCATTTATAAGAATTATGTTCAGAACTCATTGTTGTAATTTCTTGCATGAAATCTCATTGCCTTCTCTATTTTGCCTAAATTTCGGCATCTTCTGCCTTTTTCATTGCATATAATCCTATTATTGATGAATTTAATTATTCCTTCAAGTTCTTCTTCCGGTGAAAGTTCATCCGATGACAATCAAATTACTAAAGGCAACGGTAAATCAATGAAAAAGGCAACGGTAAATCAAAAAAGAAAGTAGTGTGGACATTTATGTTTTATGGTTGAAGTTTGAATTTATGGAGATAGGACCCACTTATTGTTTGTTAGCTTGGTTGTCAAACTTGATAACCATGCTAACACACTGCTAGATTTAGCACACTCTAATACACATGCATTGTGGCACAAAAAATACAATTTTGTTTGTTAAGTCTTAACACACACAATTAACACACTAGTTAACAAACCCATTACGGATGCTCTAATACCAAGTCTCACGGGATATTGCTAATACCTCATAAAGGCCGGATTGGACATCCCAATGGACTAATAGTCCGGACCTTTTTTTGTTACCAAACAGAGTATTAATACTCCCATGGGATTAGTACTCCAAACCCAAGCCTAAAATCTGTTATCAAACGGGCCAAATTGTTTCAGGCCTGAGGGCCCCACCACATGAAGGATGAAAAGTCAACAAAGAGGGCCTTTAACTAATTGTCTTCTTTGGAAAAGGCAGTTCGCTGCTTACTCAGGCCTGCAGAATTGAAGCTGCTCAATCAGGTCTGCCACCTTTTTGGTAGGCACGAGAAAAAGAAAGAAGGAAAAGTAATTTGTGGGCTCGCAAGTCCTATATATATATATATATATATATATATAAAATTTCTTAAAGTTATCAAATGACCCCCAAATGAGAACTTTAAGGTCCCGTTTGATAACAGTGATAGATGGATGGGATTCGTAAGGAGATAGGATTATGATTGGATTGGTAATGAGAAGGGATTGTTAATGAGAAGTGATTGATAATGAGTATGTTTGTTTAGGATGAGATTAGATGATGGGATTATTAATATCATGTTTGTTTGAGATGGGATTAGACGATGGGATTGGATTGATAGAAGAAATTGGTAATGAGAAGGGATTGGTAATGTAAAGGAGTTGGGATTAGACTGTCAATACCAAGTCCCACGGGGTATTGCTAATACCCCCTAAAGGCCGGATTGTTTATCCCATGGAACTACCAATCCGGACCAATTTTGGAAACCAAACAAAGAATTACTAATACCATCACCTTCGTAATCTAATCCCAACCTCCAATCCGTTTATCAAACGGGGCCTAAGTCAACAAAAGTGGCCTTTGGTTCTTATTACTTGTAAAGGGAATTTCAGTCTTTAATCTTGGTGGGCCTAAGAATCCTTTTTTGGCAAGTTTTCATGCAAAAAAGGCCTTCAGGCCAAGCCGTGATTTTTGAGCATGGAGCAAGACATGTGACACGTGACATCCATGCATGAAGACAACTCAAGTAGCTCAAGCCTAAAGAAGAACACTTGGCAGCCATGCATGAAAGCAGCTCAAGCCTCAAGCAGGACACGTGGCAGCCATGCATGCAAGCAACTTAAGCTGCTCAACCCTAGACTGGGACACTTGGCAACCATGTGTGGAGATAGCAAAAGCAGCTCAAGGCTTGGAGCTTCTGCCTATAAATACAAGAAATGAGAACCTAGAAAAGAGTCCACGACGATCAAAGCCTAGCTTACCCAAATTATCTTCCAATTATCCTTACTTTTTAGCAAAGTATTTTACCTTTCAGTTCAAACTAGCCTAGTCTAGTTTTTATTTTCTTTCATTTGTACCCAAACTTCGTTAAACCAATTAATGGAGTTTTCTTAAATTTCATCTTATCTCGTTTTCTTTTCATTTTTCACACGGTTGGGAAATGTTAAGTTCTTTTTTGTTAAAAGCAAACCATGAATCATCTACGGCCTAACCTTTCGGGTTGTACGCAATCGATCTATTAGAAGTCAGATTTGAGGCATTCAGACATTAAGAACATCTCCAACCCATCCTCAATTCCTCCATTTTTTCCCATATTTCTCTATTTTCGAGAAAATCTCCTCTCCAACCCATCCTTTATTTCCTCCTCTATTTTGGAGGATAAAATTTGATACTCCATATATAGAGTATGGGAAAAAGAGATGGAGCATCTTCCAAAACCATTTTTTGAATATAAAATGCAAAAAGTATTAGATTTGCATTGAGATTGAATAATGATTAGAGGAAAAGTGAGAAAGTTTTTGAAATAGAGATGAATATAGAGATATTTGTGATTGGAGTTTGTATGAATAGTAAACTTCTCTATATCCACTTTTTGATTGAAAAATATTAATGTTATCCTCTCAAATGGAGCAATAGAGGATGTTGGGTTGGAGATGCTCTAACACGAAGTTGGACTGCAATCCAATCCTGGCACGCTCACGACAAGGAGAAAACCATGCATGTCTTGCGGTTTATTAATTTTGCTCTTGTGAGGAAATCATAATTGCACTGATAGGGCATGACTTGTTGGGGTCCACCCATGGGGGTGATGCCAGGGAATTGTCCCTGCTCATAGCAGGACTCTTGAATTATTCCTAATTGGAAATGTTTTATTCAAGACAAGGGAGTCTTGATCAAGAAGACTTGTTGGTTAAGAAATTTTGGCTAAGGAAATCCTATAAGAATAAGGAAACGAATGGTAACCAAGCAATAAGGTTACCAATCGGGATAATTAAGGATCTCCGGAAGCTTATACATACAGAAAACCTGATACTAGCAAAGAGCCACCACTAGCCTTTTTTTGATGTCTATTCAATCTCAAGCTCACATGATCACATGACCTAAGAAAGAAGAAGAAAAATAAGCTGAAAGCCAATAAACAATGACGAATTGCTGTGTTGATCTTCCACAAGATGTTCTGATTGAGATTCTGTCAAGACTGTCGGTGAAATCTCTACTCCAACTCAAGTGCGCATGCGTTTGCAAATATTTTGGCCGTCATATTGGAAGCCCTGAGTGGCGGAGCCAGGAATTTTAGTTAGTGGGGTCAAAAATTAGATTCATATGCAATATATTTTTTCTACGCACAAGTCCAAAAATAACTAAATTAAAAGATTAATTATAAGATCGATATGCACTAATAATTCATTTTTCCTCATAATTGGCCCCAAAAGACTTGTTACATTTGAAAAATAATACCACATGATAGTCTCATTTCTAGCACTATCAACTCTTGAAAAGAAGAGAACGCTTGAGATTTCTATGCACTTAAAACAAGTTGGGGTAATTTAGAGATTTTTTGTGGGGTCAAAATAGCTAAATTATACCTATTCCTATGAAAATTTGGGGTCAAATTAGTAAAAATAGGGTAAAAATTATACATTTTCCTACGAAAATTTGGTAGCCAGTGGGGTCGGCTGCCCTCCCTTGTACCCATGTGGTTCTGCCCCATAAGCATCTGGAAAGCACCACTTCCGACGACAGCCGTGCGTGCCTCTTTCTGGTGCATCGCGATGGACGCACATATGAAGATGTCATCTCCTTGGTCACTGCGCAAGAATTACAAGGGCCAGAAAAGGTGAGAATCCCTTAGAAAGAACAATTGTTTCTTACACATAACTGGTCCATGTCATGGCTTATTTTGCTTGTACAACTACTTTGAAGAACTCTTTCTATGGAATCCTGCAACCAAAGAAATCAAGGATCTCCCTAAACCTGGTCGCATCCTCTTTCGGCCTAAGTCGATGTTAAGTTCTGTTAATATTGGGTTTGGTTTTGACCCAACAAGGAATGACTACGAGGTAATAAGATTGGAACAATCTAACAACTAGGGACGGATTCAGGAATTTAGTTTAGTGGGGGCACCTGTTAATCATAATGGCAAAAATTTATTTTTGTAGTCAACCACAATAAGATTGTACAAAATTAAGACATGTATTACTAAATACAAAAGTTTATAACGCGTACTTTAAGTTAAATTAAATAAAAATGAGCACAAAATCTCATACAAAATTTTTAAAGTATATTTTAAATGAACATCGAAAAGTTTTAGAATGACTGAGTTAATTTTGTTAATGACTTTGTTTTACAATATTTCTCCCATGCAGTTAAAAATAAAGAGAATCAAGAAAGAATAGCTCCAAATAGACAAACAGCTTGTAAAGCAACAAGTATAAAATACACCATATAATGAAATTCAGACATAAAACTAATTATGTATGTGTTTTTTTGAGATATATGCAAGTGTGTATGTTTACATATTAGCACACTTTCATAATTATGTTAATTTATACAAAAAAAATATTTTAATTTTGAGCGGGGACACGCGTTCGAGTGGGGGCACGTGCCCCCGCTTCGGTCCGTCCCTGCTAACAACCTAGAACATGAACCTCATCATATTGAGATATATAAAACCTAAGCACGAATTCTTGGAGGAAGATCAATGCGGGTTTGCCAGCTGATATACGGAATAAATCACGTTCAGCAGCAACCTATGCTAATGGAGTTTATTATTGGTGGGGTAGGAATTGGACGGGTGAGAGGGACATTGTTATCTCATTCGACATGGCTGATGAAGTGTTCCAAACGACGCCCTTACCCGAATTTTGGTACAACAGACAGTTTTTTCCGTGTGGTTTTCACAATGTGGAATGAGTCACTAGCTGTGATTCTCCCTTGTGAGAATTATGACTCTGCAATATGGAGAATGAATGGATAGGGGAATGAGGCGAATTGGACTAAGCTTTGTACTATTGAAGGCGGAGTTGATACACCGTTGGGGATATGGAACAAAAAAAGTCATGAGTTAATCCTTTATAACAACGATTATGGAGGCGTAGTATCTTTTGAGCTGAAAACCCAAACTACGAAGGTTCTTATCCCTGAGGAACGTTGTGGGAGAAATTACAAGAGATTTTTCGCAATTGAGGTTGTGACATACAAGGAGCTAGAGTCTTGTTTCATTCTTGAGACTTTCCCAACGTAAGTAGCTTGGCTTAACGGATTAACCAATTTCCATCCATCTGTATTTATTTCTGGGATAGAACTAAATTTTGACAAACCATAGAGGGTGACATAAATTGCATTTTCTTCTCTGTTGTTTGAGTTTGGGAATGTTAACCCTAGACTTTTAACTCGAGTTGTAATTACATTCCCCCGTTCCAACTACAGGATAAAGTTCTCTAGGTTATGGTCTTCCTCTCTCGCTGTCGTAGTAGGGTTGTGAGAACTAGTATCATGACCTTCCTCTTTTGTCGCCGTAGTAGAGTTGTGAAACCCTAGGGGGAGGGGAAGGGAAAACAAAGGTAAATGTGGCGGCTAGAGTTTCGGTAGAGAGAGAGTTTTTTTTCTAGCTAACTTCCAAAAAGAAATGACAGGCTTAGATTGGAGGAAGAAAATATCATTAGTAAATTAGTTAAAGTGCGTATATGTATTCAATGATTTCATATTGGAAATTGATTTTCACACCTTTTTTTTTTTATATATATATATCCATACTATTTTTTTGTTTTCTAGTGTTGAAAGCGTATTTTTTCTGCTAAAAGACAAAAAAAAGTAATGTGCATATAACAAAAAAGAGTGCAAAAATCAATTTCCTTTCGTATTTAATTAAGATCTAGGGTAGTTACTAATATCAAATACTCAAGTGGATCCACCTGCCCAACTTGCAATCTTGTTTGGGCCGTCTTGATGCACCCCAATAGGTTGATATGAATAGGGTCGCAGGTTATGTAATGGCCCAAACCAGTGAAAGCTTATTTTAGAGCCGACCGAACAACTGAGTCTGTTTTTTTTTTTGGATAACCAAATGTCCGGCCCACGCACCTCAACTAATTCCGGGGTCTTGAAATTAACGACTGAGCAAACCCTCCAATGAGCTAGTAATCCTAAGGTTCATAACGTTTGGCCTCTGTTGACTTCGAACATGAAATCTTGGAGAACAAACTGAGTCACTAATTAGTCCATATCTATCAATATACTATATAAATGTGTTTTGTCTTCAAAGCATCTAAACCCTCAATCCAAATTTTTTAGATTTTTTAGATTTTTTTTGTTAGAGAGAGAGAGAGAGACGTGAGGAGAGAGAGAGAGACGTGGGGAGAGAGAGAGAGACGTGGGGAGAGAGAGAGAGACGTGAGGAGGGGTGTGAATATGAAAAAATTATTATATGCCTCCGAGGCACCGCCACGTGATGCCTCATACTCATTCTCCACCACGCATATGCCTTTTAGTGCACAGAATGTGAATAATGCAAACGTGCATCGAACACGGGACAATAAAAAAAATTGAATTATCTTTTTTTTCAAATACTGTTGTGCCCGTCCGTCTAATATGCGGGGCCGAAAAAAACACCAATGTGATTTTTTATTGCCTCGTGCATTGAACGGGCACAACGCT
The DNA here is from genome assembly GCA_020567845.1 of Rhododendron henanense subsp. lingbaoense. Classification (NCBI taxonomy): domain Eukaryota; kingdom Viridiplantae; phylum Streptophyta; class Magnoliopsida; order Ericales; family Ericaceae; genus Rhododendron; species Rhododendron henanense. Next base: position 4,813,797 of record CM036321.1, read on the forward strand.
TGAACGTGTGAATCTTATACAAAGTAGATCTGATGATCACTAGCTAGTTTTATTTGGGGTACAGCTGATCAGACCGAAAACAACAAAAACAAAAAGACAAGAAAAAACTAAAAGCTTGTGGAGGATTAGATCACTAGCTAGTACAATATTCGTATCACAATTGAGATTTTGCTCTTAACCCAAGCTCTGGAAGAGACAAATTAAAGCAGCCATCCCATTCGCTAGAAGCATTTCAATTTTTCCACATATCCCACTAGCTAGCTATCTCATCTTTGACTGCTTCCACGGAAAATGATACAATGTATACGAAAACAAAAAGGGCTTTGGATTTGCTCGTGAAGTCTACCGCGAGTCTCGTTTATAAATTTTTAACACTTCATTTTGCAGAAAACCCCCAGAATTACTTTACATAATTAACTATCTGATAACGTACCAAAAATGACATTGTCTTCTTTTTTTTTCTCAAGAAAACGTGATTTAATGATATAGATATCGATGTCTGATTAAAATTGGTTTAGCATATGAATGAACCATTTGTCTAATCACGTGGCTCGAGAGGTTAATTTTGGATTAATTAGTAGTAGCTGATGGGTATTTCCATATATACAACTTCACATTTCCACATCTACCTGATCGATGTGGGACTTGGGGATTGTTTGTGCATATTCTATTTTTCTCAATGTGTGTGGCGGAGGATAGGAGCAATATCTTAACAATAAGGAAACACTCATGACAATTTTAATACGTAAGCACTGAAGGCATGACTGTTTTGTTTTTTTTTTTTCAAAAATTTAAAAATTTCTTTGATAACAAAGAGAGAACATATCAAAGGGTATAATTCTTTATTGGACAAGGAGAGAATAGTCAATCAGGTAAATAGGCTCCGACAAGAAAAAACGTACACCTCAAACTTCTTACAAAGGTCACCGAGGTACAATACCTCATACAAAAGTCACACCACCAACACCAAAAAAAAGAAAAACACACTACACCAAAAAGGGTTAGGAAGACTCCAAGAATGGGAGAAACACCCGCAAGCGGGACATCACTGTAGAAAACTAGAAAGTAAAAAGAAAAGCATCGGCGGTGCCAAATCAAACAACCTAACCTTCCCTTCTCCAAATCAACTCCAGATCGAACCCTGTTCTCCAACCTCTCGACTCCGGACTAATCAGCAACCCGACCTCCCAGTTGCCGGAACATTTATAGCAAGGCGTCGCGGCTGGATTTGGATGGGGTCCCGGCTGCAGACCGCTTCGAGCCAGTCGAGGTGATCTCGGAGCTTCGGGATGTCGGAAGAAGTCACACACGAGGATCTGTTCGATGGCGGCGGCCAAAGGGAGATGAGACGGAGAGGAGACGGTAAAAAGAGGCCGGCGGAGGAGGTCAGCGAAAATGTAAAACGAGAGGTAGAGGAAACGTTAGTGGAGAACGCCCCCCTCCCGCCGCCCATCATAGGGTGGAAACCCCAGGGGGGAGGGAAGGAGAGAGGCGGCTAGGGCTTGGAAGTTTTGTTTAGTAACCTCGACTGTTTTGTTTGTTGTGGATTATTAGTATCAAATTAAACGGCACTCATGCACTGAAGGCATGACTGTTTTTTCTCAATTTTAATACGTAAAAGGTAAAACACTCATGACTGTTTTGTTAATTTGTTGTGGAATACGTAAAGTTGATGTGAAATGTCGGGCATATGTCGTTGATTGTTCTTCAAACGGAAGTTTGCATTTTTAACATGAAAGTTGTGAGGAGAAATGACGAGCTTAATTAATTTCCACCACAAAAACATGTTTTCTTCTACGCTTTTCATCCGCGTTTTCAAGACCAAAAAGAAAAACATACGAGGATAAGTCTTTTTGAATTGCTTTCCGGCTTAGGTTTAGGATTCGAAAAAGATTTTTTTTTTTTGAACTACTAATAATCAACTCATTATTTTGCCGCGTTATCTGGATCCAAAAAAGCAGTTAAGATGGGATGTGTTTATCATATTGTTAATATTGTAGCAACTGAAATGTGTTTTGCCTAAATAAAAGAAAAATCAATTGGATTCTAAGGTGTGAAGCAAAATATGAAAAAAAAGAAAGAAAGAAAAAAGATGCGGATAGAAGGGGGAGAGAGAGAGAAAAAGAATATCGATGATATAGAATTTCAATATGTAAGGTCCATGTGTATCTCATACAAGGCAATGTAATACAACATCAAAATTTATTGATTCATATTGAAATGAATATGTCCTTAGATTAGAATCGAACAAAAAAATCAAGACACTATGAGCCAATAAAGACTGAGAAGATCGACTCAAGAATAAATTATATTAAGAGCTTCATCGTCGAATGCAGACCCATTAATCGAGAAGCGATGGAATCTGTGAATGTAGAAAATTCTATTGAAAACGAATCCTATTGATTCATTTGTTGGGATGGCGGAAGTAACCCAGAATAAATTCATCTATTTCGAGAAGTCATGAGCTAACCCTACAATTGAAATATCATTTTAGCTCACAATGAAAAATTTCTCATGTCTGACCATTTTTCACGTGGTCTTTTATGTGACGCAAAGTAAGATTCCAGTATATATGACCCTATTAGATGATTCTAGAAGTTTCGAGTTGTTATTATTCATACCAAAAAAAAAAGTTGATGGGACAAAATATAGTATTGATCTAAATGAAACATATTTTCCAGGGCACATATGAGAAGTCATATTTTGACTGTCCATTTGTCTTGTAGAAATAGTATCCGACCAAGTCTTTACCGATGTTTGATCAACTTAATTTGTCACAATAATTTCAAATGCATCAAGGTCTGAAATCGAACGACTCGAAATGTCAAATGAAATCGAGAGATCTCAGAAAAGCATTACCGCCCGGTTGGACATGTACAACTGCAAGCCTTTTTACTCTTGTTTCTCCTTTGGCCAATTGGCCTCATACTATGCTTCAATTTATGTGGCTAGTATTTGGTCTTTTTCTTATTGTACTCTTTGTCGAGTTTTAATAAATTTTTGTTGCCTATAAAAAAAACCTTTATACTTGTTTATAGAAATCCTGGCCTAAAAATGATCGACAACGGAAATAGGAATACTTTCAGTTATTTAATGGTGTATATGGACAATATTTTCCACATTCAATTTTTTTTATGATTACATGAAAAACTTTGAATGTATCATGTATGAACATTGAATAGGCTCAAATACGACATCACAGAACTGATTTTCACTCTCTTTTTTAATGCATGCACTCGTTTTCTTGTGTTTAAGGTGAAAAAAATTACACATAAAAGTGTCATTAAAAGATAAGAAATGTAGTGCATATATTAATGAGAGAAGTCTGAAAATCATTACCTTTTTTAATAATAATTAATAATCTGACAAAGATGCTCTGAACAAAAGAAAAGATACTGAGAATCTATGTTCAGATGCTGAGAATCAAAATGTATACCTGAAAACTTGGAGAATAAATCGAGCCCAACGATGGGTACAATATTTGGTGTACATTAAATGTATACCACTTAACCACGCGGAACCCCATGTATTCAGTGGCGAAGTCATGCAGGATTAAGATTTCAGGGGCCTGACTTAATAGACATATATTTTTTATCGGAAGATATACTTATTATATATATCACAAGATTTTTGCTTTCTAATACATTACATTTCTATATTGAAATAATTCTAACCTAATGATGTTAAAGTGTACCAATTATTTTATTTTTTTCTTTAGGCTATTTTAACCGTCACGTGCTTATTTTTTATTTGTGAAAGAAATTGAGAAATGAGAAAGTAAAATAGCTGATTTTTTTTTTATCAAATCAAACTAAAATTATTAAAATTATAAGTAGCTATACGCGAATAATTACGAATAATATTCAAAATCAGGTATATACAAAATAAAAATTTTAAAACTCAGATTCTCGGGGGGTCGGGGCCGGGTCACCCCAGGCCCCAACATAGCAGCCCCCGGCCCTAACATAGCTCCGCCCTTGCATGTATTTAAGATTTCACACTAATGGTGTTCCCGGACCCTGACATAGCTCCGCCCTCGCATATATTTAAGATTTCACACTAATGATGTATACGTATTAAGCCGCGTACGTAATGTTAAACGATATGTATGTCGCGTACCCCAGACTTTTCTTGTTTAAGATTTCATTCACATGATTTTCGTTTTTGTTTTGATCCGCATGATATCTTCCTTTCCAACAAAAAAACAAAACACAATAAAAACAAAAAAAAAAACATGTGCTGTGCAGAGGTTGCCAAAAGGATCTCAAGAAAAACCCAACTAGAGAATACCAAACCCTGCCCTTATTATAGCAATTATTGGTCTGAAGGACTGAAGTCCCCACGTCATGGTCTACCATCCACCAAACCCTTATCTAGTTGGAGTCAGGGACGGAACCAGGATTTTGTAAACACGGGGGTCGACCTATTAACAAGATTTTGAAATTTGAAAGTTCGGGAATCTAATAGTTTGTTTGGTTTAGATTTTGAGGCAGGTTTTTTTGGGTAGTAAGTAGAGAGAGATAGAAAAAGAAATGAGATCAATAATTGAAGAAAAAAATTATGAGAGGCCGTGCAAATAGAGAGAAATTGAGTTTTGGGACAAAAAACGAACACATTTTTATGTCTAAATAACACCCAATACAAAATACAATACCTAGATGTTCTCACCAAACAAAAAAACAAAAAACAATTAATATTAATATTTAAAAAAATCCCAAAACCGCGCGGAGGCCTTGGCCCCCATATGCCCACACCTCTCTCCGTCTCTGGTTGGAGTACTAGGAGTACGGAGAAGTTTTTCAGTGCCGAGCGGGTATTGCCGACGTGGCACCCGCTCGGAGCATCTCAGCTGTCCGATTCACTTTTGGACGGCTCGGATTAAAACACTCTTTCTCCTCTCACCCCAACACTTTCTCTCTCAAAATTTGAGCCGTCCAAACACGAAATGGACGGCTCGGATGCACGAGCGGGCACCACGTGGTACCCGCTCGGCACTGAAAAATTTTAGTAGGGGTTTAAGTCGGCTGGTAAACCTTAATATATGCACGTCCCGTTCGTCAACAGGATATAGATGATAACGTACTATAGCGAATGTATTGTCGCTTCAGATATATAAGCATTTTTGAAACACTTATATTCGGTATTTGTTGCCCGAATATAGAAGAGAGATATGATGTTCCTGAATTGTATATCCGTCTAGAGCTGAACATAAAAACGACACCTCCCTTTATTTTTATTATTGTAACTACGAAAATGCTACACTTCCTGTTAATTCTTTATCCACCTCAAAACAACTATGAATTACTCAAACAAACCCTTTTATCATATCACCAGTCATAATGGCCCGTTGCATTTTGTAGATAACTCTGTGGACCAAGTGATTTCAGATCGATCCTATCATTGATGTTGTTTCTATTATATCTGCATGCCTTCATATACAGCTTTATGACTACGAAAATGCTACATTTCCTGTTAATTCTATATCCACCTCAAAACAAACCATGCTCTAGTGTTGGGTCCGGAGTGCCCTCATGGATTTAGTTACACAATGTCACTCCCTGCGACCGCTCTAAAAACAGATTTGCGGGTGCGATATCGAATGCCATAAAAGACTTAATTGAAACTTTCGCTAACACCAATTGGTTTTAGGAGTGATGGTGGAAAAGCGATCCGACAAGTGGTATCAAAGCCAGGAAGTCATGGGTTCGAGTCGCGGGAGCGTCATCGTGAGGGAGGGATTGTTGCGCCCGGAGTGCCACCATGGATTTGGCTACACAATGCCACTCCCTGCTACCGCTCTAAAAACAGACTTGCGGGTGCGATGTCGAATGCCATAAAAGACTTAATTGAAACCTTCGCTAACACCAATTGATTTTAGGAGAGATGGTGAAAAAGCGGTCCGACATCTAGATATCTAGTCTTCGATGAATTACTCATACAAACCATATAATATATATTCCCATTTATCATATCTCCACCCATAATATATCCACCGAAAACAAATTCGGTCGGGAAACGGCCCGTTGCATTTTTGTAAATAACTCCGTCCAAGCAATTTTATACAAATTCATCTCCCTTGTTCCCAAAGTAAAATCGACTTCATTTTTTTATTTCTAAAAATTTGAATTGTGTAGTCTAAATTCATTTAGCTAGCGTATGTAAGTTGTATAACTCAAAATGAATCTTGACCATATACATTTCAAAAAAAAAAAGGTTCATTTGGATTGGATCTAATTTTAGATCGATCCTATCATTGCTGTTGTTTCTTGTTCCGTCATAGGTTAGGCTTCCCATGTTATACGTCTTCGAACCAGATGGGAAAGGTGACAAGGATTAATTCATTCGGCCTAATCAGCCAAATCCCAAATGACCTTTTTTTTTTTTTTTGTTCTTATTCAATTTTTTTCGCATTTGTCAATTTTTCGTCAATTTTTTGTGTGTAAATTATTGATTTGTCATGATGTGAGGAATCTAAAAAGTAAAAAATTACAATCGAAATCGAATTTCTTTTGAATAAAGACGAAAAAATTAGCTTATTTTAATTTTTATTCAAAAAATTTAGGTTTCGATTATAATTTTTTACTTTTTAGATTTCTTTCGTCATAACAAAGCAATAATTCAAAAAAATTGACGAAAAACTAACGAATACGATTTTTTTTTACATAAAGATGAAAAAATAAGCAGAATGACCCCTACTTTGGATAGGAGTAATATTTTCCTACTCCGAATGAATTCCTATTTAAACACGGCGAAATTGCATTTCAGAAATGATAGGTGGCAGGTTTTAGTTCATAATGTAATAATTAAGCTGGCTTACTAACTTCAGATAATATCTTCCTATTCAAAATATCATAATTACACCTTTCACATCAACTTTTACCTCCACTTTTCCTATTTACCCTCTATAAAGACATCATCATTACACTTTTACTCACTAACTTTTCAAAATGGAATATACTTTTAGGGACAAAATGAAAGATGTACTAATTTTTACCCACTAACTTTACAAAATGAATATTTATTGAGGGACAGTCCAAAATGGAATACTGGCCTTTAAAAAGGGGACGGAGAGAGTAAGAATTAAGAAAAAACATAAAAAAGAAGCCGTCAACGCCTGAGATTTAGGAATTTGCTCCTTTTTAAGCTTTCAGGTTCGAAACTTATCAGGTATTATCAAATTCTTTGGGATCAATCCACACAGAACTTTACTCCGACTTTAATTGGGCTTCCCGCAAGTCGACGATGAGATGATTGAGTTTCAGAATTAGTCTATGCACTCGAGCCATTTGAAAAAAGAGTGGGCCTAAAAATTCAAAAAGTTAAAGCCAAGGTGGCCTCCTCAATAATTTCACCAGATTGGAATGTAGTGCCGTGTATCGCCATTTATTTCGTTGTACTCGTGTGAGTAATGAAGCAGCCGCGTGTGTGTCGAAAACGATGTGTCCAATGGTGTGCCTGGACTGACACATTTTCCATGCATTCTTGGCCGTCATTTGGGCTAATCAAAACGGTATTCTTTGTGCCGAAAATTCTTGTGTCTCGAGAAATTTTTCATCTGTTGAATTTAAAACATAAATTCAACCACTAGAAAAATCCCCGACACAAAGGCACAGAAATTTTCAGGACATAAGAGATCAGAGCCCAAATCCTGCACGATAACATTAGAGGAAATGATATTGGCACTCTAAAAATTGATACAGGCACTCCAAAAAACAAAAGAAAATAGCTTTGGAGTTACACTGATTTTAGAGTGCTAATATCATTTCCCAAAATTAATGTTTGTACTATATAAATACACGGAATTCCCCAGCTCCATCACACCACCCAAAAATCTCCTTATTCTACTCTCTTGCTATTTCAAGAGGTAGCTGCCCAGTATTCGGATTAGGAGTTGCACTTATCACTGCCTCTCTCTCTCTCTCTCTCTCTCTCTCTCACACACACACACACGCACACACACAGACAGAGTATCTACAATGGAGTCCGGACCACGAGATGGGTATTCCATAACAATACCACTCTTGGTTGACAATCATGAGAAGGAGCAGGACAAGCTCTGTGTGAAGGAAGCTGAGGGAAACACCTCCTTTTTCAAGACCTGTTTCAATGGACTCAACGCTTTGTCAGGTTTGATGGATTTTTGTTTGTGATTTTTTTGCTTTTTTTCCCCCCTGTCAATTGGGTTGATTGCTTTTTGGTCTGGAGCCACCACTGGACCCTACATTGCAAATCCCGCTTTCTTTGTCTACCTAATTTGATTTAGGGATCTGACATGTAATCTATATGACATAAGATGAATAGATTTAGTCAATTTACAAATCCATTAAGTTCTGATTAAGATCTTTGAGATATACTGTGCTATAGGAACTGATTGTGATTGAAGCGCTTCAGAAAACATTTTGGCCGTTTCTTGATTTCCCTGTTTGAGGATACCCACAGCAGTCAGCACCCTGTTTGGCTGCTGAGAAAAAAAGAAGAAGATAGAATGAATTGAAGCCCAATACAAGTAATTGTCGTAATTGCTGAAGTTTTCCCTATTTGGGTATGCAAACAACCATCTTGTTAGAATTGTTTGTTTTTTTTTATAACCGGATGTCCGGGCGAGCTTCCGCACCTAGACATATTCTGGGGCATGAAGCTAATGACCTCAAGGAGGACAAACACTGATTATAAACTTATAACTGTTTGTTCATAGTAATCTTGATCAGATTGAAGCAGTGGGTAGATGGGCAAATTATGTGGGATGTAGTTGAGGGTCCCAGAAAGGTTTATAAAGTTTCATTCGCTAGCGCAAACTAAGGAATTTTGAGCCAAGTATGGTTATAGAAATCTCCCTTTCTGCTTGTCTTTGATATGCCTACAAAAGGTAATGACTTATCAAATAGATATGAACAATTGACATAAGAGGGTGCATCAAAAGCTCCTTCTCATCAAAGGGAAAAGCCAGTCTTCTTTCTATTCGTATTCCTCTATTTAGTCTTTGTTCTTTCTAGTTTTTTTTTTTTGGTAAGTACGATATTCTAGTTTTGGTAATGAGTAAGTGAAATCCATCCTGTTTCTATAATAGTTTTCCTGCAGAAAACAATTGATAGTACTGTTAGTTTCCATAAACCATTTTACCAGTTAGACTTCTTTGTGCACTCTCAAATCTAACCTCATTTCTCCTACCAATTTTCTTCAGAAATAAATTTTCTGTACTATATTGACTTAAGAAACTACAATAAATCCTCTTTGTTCTATTCCTCAGGTGTCGGAATACTTTCAGTTCCCTATGCACTATCATCAGGAGGGTGGTTGAGCTTACTACTACTTTTCGTCATCGCCGCTGTCACCTTCTACACCGGCTTGCTAATAAAGAGATGTATGGATGTAGATCCACACGTCAGAAGTTATCCCGACATAGGCGAGCTAGCATTTGGAAACAAGGGAAGAATAGTGGTATCGGTTTTCATGAACATGGAGCTCTACTTGGTTGCCACAGGTTTCTTGATTCTAGAAGGTGACAATTTACAAAATCTCTGGCCGGGTGTGGGAGTTGAGATTGCTGGAGTACCAATTGGTGGAAAACAAATGTTTGTTGTAATTGTCGCCCTCGTTATACTGCCAACGGTCTGGTTGAGTAACATGAACATCATCTCTTTTATATCTGCTAGCGGAGTTTTAGCTTCTGTTATCATCTTAGGCTCGATTGTGTGGGCCGGAGCGCATGATGGTATTGGATTTGAACAGAAAGGAACACTCCTCAATTGGAAGGGAATACCTACCGCGGTCAGCTTATATGCATTCTGCTATTGTGCCCATCCGGTTTTTCCCACCCTTTACACTTCCATGGAAAACAAAAAGCAATTCTCCAAGGTAAAGTGCTTGAATCATTTGAGAGAACCTAATCTTTTTGGTTATCACTTTGGAGTAAAACACCCTGAAAACACTGTACTAGTTAGGGTTGAGTTTTTAGAAATTGGAGAAAATTCAATGAGTTTAAAAACAAGCACTTTGATGATAATTTCATTTTGTAGAGTTTCGTTTGATTTTATTCAACTCGTGGGGTCTATTTTGTAATGACTCCACCATACAAAATTCTGGGGTCGCCACTGGTTTGTGTTACCAAATTTCACTCTGTTTTGCTCTGTTGCAGGTGTTGCTTCTATGCTTTCTCTTCTGTACCGTTACCTATGCATCGATGGCAGTAGCCGGGTTCCTGATGTTTGGTTCCAACGTACAGTCGCAGATAACACTAAACCTCCCAACCAAAACATTCAGCTCAAAAGTGGCAATATACACCACCTTAGTCAATCCTGTAGCTAAATATGCTCTGATGGTAACACCAATAGTGAACGCTATCGAAAATCGCTTCCGAGCATACTACAGTAAAAAGCCGATTAGCTTCTTGATCAGATCCACCTTGGTGATCAGCACTGTCGTCGTAGCCCTGTCCATCCCCTTTTTCGGGGATCTAATGTCACTTGTCGGAGCATTTCTGAGCGTCACAGCTTCGATTATAATTCCATGCTTGTGTTACTTGAAGATATCTGGCACTTACCGAAGACTGGGATTTGAACCCATTGTTATCGAGTTCATCGTGTTACTGGGTATTGCGATTGTTATCGTTGGAACTTACACTTCTGTTCTAGAAATATTAGGGCATTTGTGAGCAATATCTGTCTCTGCTGACTTTGAAGTTGATTTCAGTTTTGTAAGGCACTGGTATGTTAATAGACGAGAAAAGTCTTGGGCATTCCTCAGTGATAGTGCTTGTAAGGCAATCTCAAGAACTTCTTTTAGTTACAGTTAAGCTTTTGTATGGCAATCTGTATAACTTGTTGAAGTGACAGTTAAAGTTATGTGGATTAATAACGTAAAACTATAATCTGCAAGCCAAACGTTCCAAACCTTGGGACAGTTGGAGTTTTGGCCGGTTGCTAATTTTAGGAACCCAAGATTAGTCGAGGTGCACATAAGCTAGCCCGGCATTCTGTTAAAAAAGAACATCTTAAAAAGATACGCCGTTGATCAGAAGATCAAAGCAACTGACTCATTCCGCACTGCAAAACCCCCTAAAGTACAATTTTTAATTTGATTAATCTTGTAAGTCATATCACCACCCTTTCAAGTTTATAGTGGGGTTTTTGAAATTTTGTCGTCGGGGCGGGTTTAGGGCGGGGATTTACATATCAACCATCTACTTGTTCTCCGAAAGTTTTTAAGAATCATTCCCATATCCTACCTGATCTCAAAAAAAAAAATCCGGATTTCCAACCCGTTCGGGACAGGGATCGGAGCTGGTAGGGTTGGATAGGATATGACCATACCTAGGTATCAATTATTCTTGTGCTATATATGTAGTATAAGGCAGACAGAGTGAGAGGCACGCCTACAGTTTAACCGGCTTAAAAGATATAACATTGATGGCAGGCTCCCACCTTCCTCCAAAAACAAGTTCCTCATGAATCATCTTCTTTTCTCTTCTTTGGATAGTTGTTTGATTATTACAGTAGTACTTCCGAAAGAAGCCGATATCTCCATTGTTGGTAGGCTCATCTGACCCGAGCATCAGAGCTTACTAATGGCTTAAGGTTCGGCTGAATAATTCACTTAGATTATTTTTCTTAATTGATTGTCCATTGATCGTTTTGTTATATGATCCCAATGTTATGGATCCTTTATTTACCCCACCACAAACAGGTCAAGGGTGAAGTCCCACATCGGCTAATTATTACCTTCAAAACAAATATGAATTTAAACGACCTCTCGCTCATTGTCAATTAAACCCGTGATAAGCTGGCTGTGTTGCAGAGTTAGGTCGGAGGGAAGAATTTCCGTCCAACCTGTTTAATCATGAGATCCAATGAGAGAGAAGTCCAACCCAGATCGAACTGAATACCACTCCACGTGAGTCAAAACCCTACCTAGAACCTAGGGTGTTAGGATAAAACCAGCTAAACCAATTAAAAACCGGACCGGGCTGGTTCGACATAATTTCAAGATTTTCGGCTGAGGGGGAACGATTTTTTAGACTGAGAGGGAACGAGTTTATCGCAAGGAACGGGCTGGCAATGGGAACAGTAAGACATTGAACGGAGAAGAAGATGACAGATTATGGGTTTCTCCCGTTTTCTCTCTGTTATCTTTTTAGCCTCTAGACAACGTCGTTTGGTTAAACGAGGAGGAGGAGTTGTTGTGAGCCCTCAGATCCTGTAGTATGATGGCTAAACTTCCAAGGGAACATTTGGAAAGAGGAGTTATCTGCACATCTGCAGGAAGTCAGTCCCATGGGTTGCCCTATCAGCCCAGAGGCTAGGTTGCAATGCGATGATTGTTGGGGTCATGTCGTCAATTTTTTTTATACTTGCTTTATTTTTGTTCTTGTCAAAATTCTCAGTATTGAAGATATGATTCTTTATGTTTATAAACTTAGTGGAAGAGACTTGAGAGACTAGGGGCTACTATCTATTTGGTTGATATATAGATAGTATTTAATATGAAACCAATGTATTTCTAAATTCTAATGATAGCCTACCCACAAAGAGTCCACATTCCCATCAGTGTTTTGGCTGAAATTTGATTTGGTCCATATTTATCAAGGTTTTAACAATGCTTAACTCAAGACTTGTTCATTTGAGTTTCAAATTGGATCATTCTACCATAAAAATTAGGATTTTCGAACACGTATCTGTCGAACGAGGGGTACACTAGTGTGGGCACACGCCCCAAAAATCCCTACATCTTTAGCCTGTAAAAATCCCGGGTGCGCCCTTCTCGCGGAAAGCGCGGCGAGACGCTTCGCAGATCAGAGAGTCGCCACTCGGATTTTGCGGAGAGTACCCAAGAAACCGTTTTTCGAAAAACGTTTGGATTACGCTTGTTTGAATTTGAAAAAGGCATGTAGACTGGACCGTCATCACCTTCGATATCTGAGGTTCGGGAGCCAGGTTACGAGAGGGGAAGGGTTTTATGGCACCCCCTCTCGCCCAATCCGGGGATCGGTCTCTACTCAGGCATTTTGTAAAAACGTTTACTTTTCTCTCTCATTCGATTATTTTTAGCCAGTTAGGGCGGGGGAATAGTTAACGGGGATTTAAAACTGTAACACGTTTGCATTTATGTACAAAAATATGATGGATGTTTGATGTTTGATCTGAAGCAAGTATAATAGATTGAGAACAAGCTCCTGTGAGTGTTTGGAACAGATTGGAACACATTGACCTAGGTGATGCACCCAGGATCGAGCCTATATGCACTGGCCAAGCCACTGCATGTAGTCATGACCTGCGTGCGCCACACAAGATCTGGCGTGCGCTGGTAAGCCCACACTCACAGCTCTTGCAAACAACCCTCTGGGCTCTGGAATGGACCAGTGCACACCCAGGACAAACCACACAGTTTATATCAACAATATAATATAGTTACAGACAGATAAAGGGCTTGAAAGCCACCAAATGAAAAACAAACCCCTTAAACAGTGAGGGGAGGAAAGCAGAGGCCAAGGGCCAGCCACTGGATGAGAGACAACTGGCGTGCGCAGGTAACGTGACACCGTGCGCCAGTTGGTCCCATTCATCCAATGCTTGGCTTTGCATCATCTGGGCTCTGGAACATGACCAGATGGCTCCCAGAGGCATTCCAAAGCAACAGACACTAGTATTTAAGAAAGTGAAGCTAGCAAACTTTAACTTGAAAAACAGTAAACTTGTTATTAGGCATGCTCACAGTGATGAATAGACAAGAAATAAAGCATAAACAAGGATCTGACCCTAGTTCACAATTGGAGTACGCCACACAAGTGTGGTACGCCACTCGTTTACTGGCGCACGCCAGTCGTTGACAGATTCCAGATAGACCAAAATTTAAAAACTGTACGTACTGTCAAGGACCGGCGTACGCATGCTTTTGACCGGCGCACGCCGATTCTAGTTAGAAGACGTTTTCTTTTGAAACCTTGCTGGCTTTAGGGCCAGGACTGGTATTGATTACCAGCCTTGACCCTGCCAGCCCCCTCAGGGATCGGAACAGAAAGACAGTGCAAAGATATACCTTTGGTTTTGAGGCTTGAGAGATGTTTGAGCTTGAGCTTGTGGATTGAGGGGTGGATGACGAGTGTTCAGGCGTGGATGATGTACGAAAAGGGGCTGCTTGCTTACTCTTTCAAGTGGTGGAAGAAGAGAAGACAAGAAACCAAAGGAGAGAGATGGAGAAAAAGACTTGGGAACTTTTTTTTGTAACCCTTTGCAAGAGTGGGAGAGGGGAGTATATATAGGGGAAGAGAGGACTGAGAGAGGGGCAGTAACCAGCTGGTTAGGGGCTGGTTACTTAGCCCTTAAGCTTGCCTCTCATTGGATGAGAAAAAGGTGATGGGATGGGTGTGTAAGAGATGTCCCCCGGCGTAAATTGATTTTTTTGGTGGATTAAAAGGTTCCCATGTGCTATAGACCCCTAACCATGGCTTCTGCATGCTGAAAAACACAAGTTTGACCGGAGGTTTGATTGGCGTACGCCACTTAATTACTGGCGTACGCCAGTCGAAGTCTGGTCAACGGTCAAAGTTGACCGATGACTGACACGTGGCAGATCACTGGCGTACGCCCGTTCAGGACCAACGTATGAAAGTAAGGTTTTGTTGAGGCCATTTTGTTCTAGCTTACAGAGTTTTGAAATGGATCTGAAAGGGTTTTGGAATGCTCAAAGCTCAAACATCCTAACAATCTCGAGATGTTCTTGACCCGTTTCATCATTGGAGAATCAAATACCGTAAGTAAACTATTCTGGAAGGTCCAAAATAGGGTGTCTACAACTAGTACATGTTAGAGAGTAATTTGAATGAAAAGTCTGGTTAGGACTTGACTTAAGATCCAGGATTGCATAGACCAATTCAAACATCGGAGATTTAATTGTACTTTAGGCCTAACTATTGGAGTGTACCAAGAAACAAATGCAATTTCGATGGCGATCTGTATGATAGCTCTTAATCTAAGCTATTGAAGTTGAGATAGTCTCGTGAAAAAGACTAGATTCTCCTTGTATGTCACAGCCCCAATTCCCAAGAGAATTTTTTTAAAAGTTTCGGTGCCTAAATCAGTTTGCGTATACAATGGTTAATTCGTTAAAGTCAATGTTATTGTCCACTAGGAGCAAGTTATTTTGAATAGAGAAATACTTATTTCCGTCTATGCTGTAAACAGGGTGTTTACAGCACCAGCCAATCTCAGCCGTCTATTCGCGCAATCAATGGCTGAGATTCGTTTTCAATTATGACTGGTCACAATTAACTCTTCCCTGAAAAAGTTTCATTAAAATCTGGACCATTCAGAACACTTTTGGACGGTCACGATTGAGTGCACAATCGAAAACAAGTTTTTCTCTTTTGAATATACCTAAAACTTTGCGTACCAAGGACGAAATACCTTGTCATCTTCTATATACTATTTGTCTTCAAATGGACAAGATTTGAAAATAGGGGACCAAAGTGATAAAAAATTTAGATCTTGGGGGAACTAAAACTGTGCTTTACTCATAAATAGAGGTGACAATCTCAATCCATATTTCTTAACCCGCTCAAATTCGCCCACTTATAACTCAACCTAATCCGTCCAAATTCTATAATGGGTTGATATGAGTTCAACCCATGTAAACCCATATTTATATGGATTTAGATGGGTTGAAAATGAGTTTAATATGGGTTGGACTTAAAAGACCCAAGCTCTCATAATTTTCTATCTTCTTACTCGTTGCCCTCACATTTTCTGCTTTCTGTAACTCTACGTACACATAACCATATGTACACATTTCTCTAGAGAGAGAGAGCACCCGTTTTCAACAAACTCTCGTATTTTTGTTTTCTTCGATCGACTTTCTGTCGTTGTTCCCAAAATAATAACGTTTAGTTTGTGAGAAATTTAATTCAAATCCTCTATAATATCAATCGATTTTTAGGACAAATGGTGGAAATTTATTTTGACAAGTGGTATTTTGGTTACACAATGCTACTTTCTGCTACCGCTCTAAAAGTGTATGTGCAGAAATTGAGCGGGAAAGTTCAATCGAAATTGAACTATTAATTCGAAGATCCGACTCAAATTCACCTGTCATATACTACTTCCTCTATCCCCAATTGTCTGTCCTTATGAAAAGTCGTGCAATTTTTGAATTAAAAAAAAAAGTACTTTCAAGCATCATTTTAAAAATTTCGTTACACCAAATTAAAGTACTTCATGAACTCTTTAATATGGTGGAAAGAAATTTAAAAAATTATGCCTGGACGTAAAAAAAAGATTAAGCAACCTATCTTGGCTCTGTAACTCTGTTTTATTTATTTATTTATGAGCAATATAATCTCAATTATATTAAATGTAAGGAAAAAAATACAACCAAAAGCAAAATTCAGTTCTAACAAAGCATGGACGTTGATCCTACAGCTTAGAACCTCCTACTCTTCAGCTCATAAAATGCACTGGATCAAAAGAATAAAAAATTCAAACTGTTATTTTACTCATTTGCTTTTTGAGGAACCAAGCAGGACAAAAAAAAAATGCCAGGGGTTTTCCTGGTTGAATGACGGCGAGAAAATGGAACACGGGTCGGGTCGGGTGAATTGGGTATGACTTGATCCATATTTAATCCAATCCATTTTAACCTGTTTACTATTGACCTTTATTTGACCCACCTATATTCAACTCATAGCCCGTTTCAACTTTCAACCCGCCCAAATCCACCCAAATCCATTCATTTGCCACTCTAGACCCATAGGGCAACGGATAACCGAGGGGAAAATCTCAAAATAACCCCTACATTTTAACTCAATATCCCATACACACCTAACTTTCAACAAATGTTAATCCCCGACCTTGTCACTCCCTCGGTATCAATTAGAACCCTCACCCAATCTCCCGTCCAAAAACTAACTAACAGATGTGCTTACCTGAACATTTTTTTAAGGCCATCCACAGTGGTATGATAAAAAATTAATTGTTTTTAAAGTTAACAATGTCGGTGCAAAAAATGGCTCACAATGGTATAATCAAACTTATCAACATCCTTAGAAATAATCAAATTTTGGGCTTTGGATAACCAAAACTAGCAACTTTTTTCAATAATCAAAATTTTTGGACCCCACACCACATAAGTTAACTAGTTCCAAAATTGATATACATGCGTATTTCAACTTGTATTTTCTTCTTCTCTTTTTCGCCTACTTTATATCTTCTTCACTTCACCCACAAAATATTTTTCTTTCTTTCCCTCCAAAAGTGAATCTCATATTTCTAGATCATCTACAATTCAACCCATCGTCGCCGGATTAAGGTGTTTCACTCTTCTTTTACGTTTTTATTTTTTCCCTTGAAAAAAATTCATAATAAGAGGGAAGAAAGTCACCGATTTTTTCCCAAAATTAAAAGAGGGAATCAATATATCTCTGCCCAAAAAAAATGTAAATGGAGGGAAGTGAATGGCGAGAGAGAGAGAGAGAGAGAGAGAGAGAGAGAGAGAGAGAGAGAGAGAGAGAGAGAGAGAGAGAGAGAGAGAGAGAGAGAGAGAGAAATTGTATCGGACCCCTTATTTTGGTTATGGATTAGAAATGACCATTGTGAAGCTCAATATTGTTAAGCTTAACAACCTCTTAAGTGAATAATTAAAAGCTGATGTGTCAATTTTTGATTATCCCTTTTTTGATTATACCACTGTGGATGACCTAAGCACACATTGCTAACTTTAGCAATTTTTTGATTTTGATTATTACATTGCGGATGCTCTAAGAGATTATTAAGTTTGATTATGTCACTGTGAGCACTTTTAAAAAAAAATATTGCTAACTTTAACAACTCTATGATTTTGATTATTCCACTGTGGATGTAATTAGAACTTGACTTAAGATCCAGGATTGCATAGACCTTGGGGAACTAAAACTATTCATAGGGCAACGGATAACTGAGGGAAAAATCTCAAAATAACCCCTACATTTTAACTCAATATCCCATACACACCTAACTTTCAACAAATGTTAATCCCCAACCTTGTCACTCCCTCTGTATCAATTAGAACCCTCACCCAATCTCCTGTCCAAGCACTAACAGCTGGTACTTTGTAAGTACCGTAGTAAATTACAACTGGCATGGTCTACAATAAGGCCAGGTGGTCCCACACAAAGATCAGGTAAGCACATCTGTTAGTTAGTTTTTGGACGGGAGATTTGGTGAGGGTTCTAATTGATACTAACAGAGTGACAAGGTGGGGGATTAGCATTTTGTTGAAAGGTCAGGGCTTATTTTGAAATTTTTCCGACAACCTAGACCCTGGTATATAGTAACTGTTCACTCTATTCTTTCAGGATCCGGATCCCCTGTCTCACCCCAATCTGAATATGGGTCTATCCCACTCTTTTCAATCGTTGATCTCGCAAATCAACGGATGAAATGTGTCGAGCACTCAGCCGTTGATTTGCGAGATCAACGGCCGAGAAGAATGAAACATGCCCCTGTCCAGATTGGGATCGGACAGGGATCTCGGTCCATTAATGGATCTTCGCCGCCAGAAACCCCCCCCCCCCCCCCTCTCTCTCTCTCTCTCTCTGTATATATATATATATATATATATATATATATATATATGCTTAACAATTTTGTGTATACCGGAGATCTGACGCTACAACAGAGGTAATGCACTCTCTGGTGAATCAATTGAGTTTTCGTGGAGTATTTAGATTAGAAAATCTTCTTCTTCTTCTTTTCGAGAGTTTGAGATAAATAAATAAAAAATCTTTTTTCCACCTCATATCTCAGATGTTGAGCCTATTGTCAAAAGTTCCGAATTTACGCAGATCGGGTGGAAAATTGAGACGTGATCTATGAGAGTTATCTGAATTTTTTTTATTTTTTATTTTTGGTTTTCTGTTCCTTCTTTTCACCCTGGTATTTCTTCTTCTGCAGATTAACGAGTGAAAAGTAAATTATTTGAGAGCTGTTAATCACCCCCCCTATCAGGGGGGGTTTGACATCCAATTCCCATTTTACCCCATCCACCTTCTCTCTCTCACCGCTTTTTCTCTCTCTTATTTTATTTTATTTTTGTAAAATTTTAAATGCTAATAACTTTTTGTTCACATATTTTTTTTAAATAAATTTTATATTTTTGAAATCTACTCAACGAAACCCATCAAACGAGCCTAATATTGATGGTGAAATAATGTAAAACGAAAAAACTATATTTTTGTGGTAACCTTAAAAAAGTCGTAGAATCAAATATCTCTTAGGATTAATCAACGAGAGTCCTATAGGAAAAAAATTTAATTATGACCATTTATGATAAAATGATCAGAAAAATAAAATGTTTCCACCGGTTCAAACGGATTGAAATTTGAAACACTTAATTTGTTAATCATATAAACTGTCTAAAGATGTTGAAATCACATATTTTTTTTAAATAAATTTTATATATTTGAAATCTACTCAACGAAACCTATCAAACAAGTCTAATATTGAATATGAAATAATGTATTTAAATGAAATGATTTTTTGGGCCCAATATATTATTTCTTTGTTTTTATTTTTTTGTCCTTCATTTTTTTTAAACTTCTATATTTGAGTTTTCAAGTAAATTATGTATGTTAAATTCACTTAAATTTACTTTATATTTCTCTGAACAGTCAATAATGCAAACTGAAATCAAATTTCATTTAATTATAATTGAGTATATAGAACCAATACATGAACATAAATAAATACACAAATTTAGTCAATATTTCCGCCAAATTGTGGTTGTCGTCCCGGCGGATCTATCTGCATTACTTCGTACCACAATTGGAGGCGTGCTTCATAAGGATGAGCCCATCCATGTGCTTCATTTGATGCATTCTGCCTCCACCATATGATGATGGGTGGTACAGGGTAATGACGGTATAGGAAAATTTGCACGAAGTGATTGCCATTAACACGGCCAATAGCTATATGTGTGCGCTCTGCAAGTTGAACTGGATGGGAGCTCAACGGCAAGTGAGTGAGACAACTCGAAGCAATCATATCGAATGTATGCAGTACAACGTTGTACGTTGATGTAATGATAGGCTCGTTTTAATAATTTTTTCGTTTTACATTATTTCACCATCAATATTAGGCTCATTTGATAGGTTTCGTTGAGTCGATTTCAAAAATATAAAATTTATTAAAAAATTACTTGAAAAAAAATCCATTAATAATAGGCTCGTTTTAATAATTTTTTCGTTTTACATTATTTCACCATCAATATTAGGCTCGTTTGATAGGTTTCGTTGAGTCGATTTCAAAAATATAAAATTTATTAAAAAAAATACATGTGACAAAAAGTTATTATCATTTAAAATTTTATAAAACAAATCAAATTAAAGAGAGAGACTGCTGGGAGAGAGAAAGAGAGAGCAAGGGGTAAAAAGGGAAAACCTTGGCCATGTCTCGGGGGGGGGGGGGGGCCTGACATGGAGGGGGGCGAGTAGTAGTTTGCAAATTATTTCAGTTACAAAAAGGAAGGACTTTATTTATAATCAGGGGATGGCGAGGCGTGCAGCAGAGAATGAGCAAAAGCAACAATTAACTGCAATTGGTTAGTATAGTATAGTCAGTCGTAGTGATCTTCGGATTTCTTTCCCTCTCTGTGCTGTTAAGAAA
Source organism: Rhododendron henanense subsp. lingbaoense (assembly GCA_020567845.1). Lineage (NCBI taxonomy): Eukaryota > Viridiplantae > Streptophyta > Magnoliopsida > Ericales > Ericaceae > Rhododendron > Rhododendron henanense. The sequence continues at coordinate 4,834,424 of CM036321.1, forward strand.
ACCTTTTTAACCTTATTATTATGGCTGATTGATGATCATCTTTATGTTACGCACTGTTTGTGGATATCATAGGCGAGAGAACAAAGCACAGGTCACTCAATAAAGCGGCAAAATTGAAGCATCATCCTGCCCCTGGTTCTGGGCAAAACAAGGTGACGACTTGTATTCGATCTTAAACATAATTTTCTAATTCTTCATTATTCTACTTAAATACGGGTACTTCTCGTAATGTTTTGGTCTTCTTTTGCTTTTGCTTTTGACTTGGACTTTTGTGCTTAGGGTTTACGTCTTCGTTACTAATATATATTATCTTCTGAAATACTAACAAACTGATTGAGAGCAGCAACCATACCGGTGAGCTTTTGAACGTCTTTAACTTGGGTGGGGAGACGAGGCTTTGAATCGCTGAGATCTTAGTGGGGTCGGCCTCTATTCCTCTCCGTGTCACCAAGTGACCAAGGAATTTACCAGACTCGACCCCAAACGCACACTTCTCGGCGTTCAACCGAAGCTTGTGCTTCTTTAGGATGCTGAAAACTTCCCGAAGGTCATCGAGGTGATCGGCCGACTCTCGGCTTTTGACCACCAGATCGTTGATGTATGCCGCCATGATCACGCCAAGTTGTTCCTCAAACATAGCAAAGATTGCTCGCTGAAAGGTTGGTCCGGCATTTTTCAGGCCGAATGGCATATATAACCCTGTAATAGAATGTCTCTTATTCTCCTTCTAGAATCCTCCAACCAAATATTTGTCCTTCCTTTTTAATCCACAATATTTTAGAGCTCTTCATACAACTCTAGCATGTGGTGGAGTCTTCCATAATGTTCTAGAATAGTGGCCACTTACTCGATGATGTTCATCGCTTCAGCCGTCACAATCGATACCAAAGCAATAAGAATCTTATATTTTATGTTTATTGTGTCAAAATTTCCTTATCTATCACCTTATGGCTTTTCATATTAGTTTTTTTTTTTGGCACAGAGAGGAGAATTGGCAGCAGGTATAGTAGTTGGTTATGCCGTGTCCATAACTTCCATCTTGGCTGGGTAAACTTTAATTGAGAAGCCCTAGCGCAAATTATGAGGTCACAGTAGATTAGGGGCTGTTTGATAAAACTGAAAATTGAAAGCTGAAAAATTAAGTACTGAAAGCTGAATACTGAATTTTTAAGCTGAAAAGCTGTTTGATAAATATATTAAGTACTAAATTAAAAAAATAATGAATTAATTTTAGTTTCGATTCTCTTTAATTTAATTTACTAATGGTCACAATGTACTTATAGTAATAGTAGAGTAGTGATTGTGGTGGTGGTGGTGTGTTAGTGGGGATGGTGGTGGTGGAGTGGTGAGGGTGGGGATGGAGTCGGAGTGGTGGTGGTGGTGTAATGGTGGTGGGGCGGTGGAGTGATAATGGTGTAATGGTGGCAATGAGTGGGTGTCGGTGGAGTGATGGTTGTGCAATGGTAGTGTTGTGGTAGTGGTGGTGGTGGTGGAGTGGTAGTTGAGTGGTGGTGGTAGTGTGATGGTGGGAGTGGTGGTGGAGTGGTGATGGTAGTGGTGGTGGTGGTGGTGACAGAGTGGTTGTAGGAGTGGTGGTAGTTGTAGGAGTAGTGTTGATGGTGGGAGTGGTTGTGGTGTGGTATGGTGGTTGAATGCAAGTACACAAGAATTCAGTCAGAATTAAGTAGCTCAAAGCTACTCAATTTTTTTTTAACTTTTTAGCCTACATTTTAAGTAGCATTTAATTTGTTAAGCAATATAAAATGTCGTTATCAAACCTATTGAATCACTTATTACTTAATTGATTCAATTTTGAGTGCTGAATTTAGATTATCAAACAATTAGATGAGATTAACTAATAAAAAAATTGTAAAGAGAAAAAAAAAATGAAGATTTGAAGAGATGTGTCAAATCTTTAGGGTTGGAAAATGAATCCCCAGCACTACCCTGATACTTCCAACTAAAACAACTACCCTTTCCTCCAGACCCTCTTCTAGTCACGTGGTGTTTCTAAATAATTCGACTTTAATTTGAATAGGCCCATTTAGAGATTCGATTAGACAAAGTCGGCTCTCCGGAGCAAGGTCTTGATCGGATGCTCAGTTAGGACGATGATCACATGGCTCTGAAAATATTAAACGAGCTTTCGGGATGCAACAACGACTAAGGCGAGGACCAATTTCTCAAGCGGGAGGTACCGTGTTTCGGCATCCGTGAGAGTTTGGCTTGTGTAATAGATAGGTTGCTGCTCCAAACCATCCTGGCGAACCATGACCGAGCTGATGGAGTTGGCCAAGACAGATAGGTAAAGATACAAGTCTTCACTGTCTACCGGGGTTGTGAGCAAGGGGGGACTGGAGATAGGACTTGAGATCTTCAAAGGCGATACTGCACTCCTCGGTCGACACGAAGTTCCTTCGGCACTCCTTTAGGGCAATGAAAAACGGCCGACACTTATAAGAGGACCGACTAACAAACTGATTGAGAGCAGCAACCATACCGGTGAGCTTTTGAACGTCTTTAACTTGGGTGGGGGGACGAGGCTTTGAATCGCTGAGATCTTAGTGGGGTCGGCCTCTATTCCTCTCCGTGTCACCAAGTGACCAAGGAATTTACCAGACTCGACCCCAAACGCACACTTCTCGGCGTTCAACCGAAGCTTGTGCTTCTTTAGGATGCTGAAAACTTCCCGAAGGTCATCGAGGTGATCGGCCGACTCTCGGCTTTTGACCACCAGATCGTTGATGTATGCCGCCATGATCACGCCAAGTTGTTCCTCAAACATAGCAAAGATTGCTCGCTGAAAGGTTGGTCCGGCATTTTTCAGGCCGAATGGCATATATAACCCTGTAATAGAATATCCCTTTCGGTGTGATGAAAGCGGTCTTTTCCTGATCCGGACCGTACATCGCTATCTAATGATATCCCCTGTACGCATCCATAAAACTTAGCCGGGCGTGTCCGGAGACGGCGTCGACTAGCTGGTCAATCTTTGGGAGTGGAAAGCAATCCTTCGGGCAGGCGTCATTAAGGTTCGTGTAATCCACGCAAACTCGCCACTTTCCGTTTTTCTTCTTAACCACCACCGTGTTTGCCAACCAGGTTGGGTATTGCACTTCTTTAATCGCACCGGCCTCGAGGAGTCGGTCTGCTTCTTCAAACACGGCGTCGGCATGTGAAACTGCCGAGCGCCAAGCCCGCTGTACGACCGGCTGTGCGCCCTTGTCCACATTAAGGTGATGACTAATGAATTCTGGATCCACCCCTGGCATCTCGTGGGGTTGCGCTCATGACAGATTTGTAGAGAGAAAACAATTTACTCATGAGTGTAAACTCAGCTTGGGCTAGAGGTCATCCCTCTTCAGCCACAAGTTCGCCTTAACTTCTTTGAGAAGGCTGCCGCCAACTCTAAAGGTGTCTCCACGGCGACGTCGTAGACATTAGCCGTGTCTTGTTTCCTCAATCAACGACTTCAACTCCTTCACAGCGGAGGAGAGTCTTGGCATCGGAAACCAGACGGGTACTGGAGTGACGATGAGGAGAGTCTCGGGAACGGATTCTCCCCCGAGGCATAGACCGACGTTTTCTTTTTGCTACTGGTCTGTTTGGGCTAAATTAGCTCAACCTTTGGCAAAATAATTGTGTGCGGGCATGCCAGAAAAGAATAAAATTTATCATTTTCAGATTAATTCAAAATAGCTAATTTAATCAAGCAATTGTGATTATCCGTTTGATTACCTCAACTAAGAGGATTTTTCTAAAGGTATCAATCAATAATAGATTGACGCTCTTCAATCAGAAAAGATTATTGAATATAAACAAGCTTGAATTTAATCAAAAGCAAGTTTGTATACAATTACTTTTAAGATTTTGACAAGAATAATTCAAAAATATAGACACACTTTAATTAAATTGAAAGCAAGTCTATATTCGACTACTCTTTAGCAAGAAAAAGACAAAAAGATATAAGATAACTTGAATTTAATCAAAAGTAAGCTTACATTCAAATAAGTGTTCAAACTTGCAAAATACTAAACTATAACTAAATTACTCTAAGTCCTAAACTACTTTAGATCTCTGAGCAACCATTTTGTATGGATTGTCAGATGATGAATTTTTGTCAGGGATTTTATCTTCTATATATTGTCTCTTCTATTTATAGACGGTGGGTCTGTCTTTAACTTGTATTCTTCACATTTTCTTTTAGCGCTCACGTCTTTGTTCAAATTTGATTCAAAATGTCCTTCATTCCCTCCAAAAATAGTTGCAAAGGTCTTCGAACTGTCGCTTGACTAGGTCTTCTCAGAAAAACTCTTCTCCTTTCACGTTTTTTGATGTAAATCGCGGCTAACTTCTGGGTAGTGGGTTCCTATTTTTGTACAACATGAGTTAGTGCTTCGAAATAATCTATTCAGATGATTCACTGTAAACATAACCGATTTCTCTTGATGAAACGGGACTTTAATGACACCGTTCGATGGTTTGAAGAATTAATCAGCGGTTGTGCTTAATTATCATCCTAATATCTACCCTTCGATGACCAAACATAGTTGTTTCTAATCTAAACGATACCGTATAATACTAAAATAACATCGTAATTAAATCCTTTGATCTTCTGTATCTTAGAGTACTTAATATATCATTACGTGTTTTGATTGGATAATATACTATTTGATGCCACGTGTAATTTTCTTATTGGGGAGCATATTTTAGGATGTAAACATGGTCACACGATCATTGCTCGTGAGGAAAATGGGTTGCAACAAAAGTGACTGCATGTTGAGAGGAGTGAAAATGCAAAACAATGGAAATAAGATGAGCAGAGGAGAACGTTATAGGGAGAGAGAGAACGGTACGGTCACTATGAGTGGGATGGGCCAAAATACTTTCAAGGATAATTTTGGAATTTGATTAAATCTTAGGGGATGTGGGAGAGACAAAGTTTCGTTAATCAGTTTAAATAGAATCAATTTTGGAATTTGATTAAAACTCTCCTGTATTCAACATTCAAAAAAGGTCAAATTGACCGGACCTCGCTGTCTACGTGAACGAAGCATAAAGATTAACAGATATAGTACATTTCTCTTGTGACCAATGTGATTTGATCAAGTCTTTACTGATGTTCGATTAACTTGATTTTTTGCACCAAGTGGAAGAGAAAATGAACAAATGGTTTCGATCAAGAAAAATTATGGTGGATCCCACGACAATTGGCGAAAAAAGAAGAAGAAAGTTACTTATTTAGGCCCCGTTCTGCTAAGATTTTTATTTTTAAGTACTTATTTTTTACTTTACGAAACATGTCATTCTCTCACAATTCATCACCTTTAATTCAAAAAAATAAAAAATTGATATCCACACTTTTTTTTTTTGTCTTCTAGCAAAAAAAATACATACTTTCAACTCTAAAATAAACAAAAAAGGTAGTTTGAAAAATAAGTATTTATTTTAATTAGCGAAACGGGGCCATCTTTTCATAAATAAATATCCCCAAAACTAGTTAAAAAATAATTGCTACGGACAAATAACTTGAAAATGGCATCAAATCGAAGGAAGATAACAATGTCATTTCATAATTCAGATTCATCTTAACTACTCATCACTTCCTTTCGAAAAATGCTACTGCCACGTTTAACAAAAAAAAATAAAAAAATGCTTCTCCTTCGTGTAATGTAATCATTCCCTCTCTCAGTCTCTCCCCCTCCATTTCTTGCATGTATACATTACCTACACTGCCACTTTTAACCTAATAACCTCACAGGTTCTCTCTCTCTCCAAATTTCAGAGAGAATAGGGGAGTGTTTGTTTTTGTCTGTTTGAAAAACTAGGCCTGGGAAGGATTCCTTACCATTTGCCTTAGTTTTATCCCATTCTCTCTCTCTCTCTCTCAAAAGAAAAGACTACTACTTGGTTTCTTGTTTTGCTTTTTGACCTCTCCATCTAATATCGCGTTCCTCTTTGTTTGGCCGAACCTCTCCTCTTTTTTGGCCAAACCTCTGCTACTTGTTCACGTACGTTCCATGTTGAGCCCTATGTCTAATATCTATATCTTGGTTTTTTGTTTCTGTTCCAAATTTTTTTTTTTTTGGGTAAATCATTTCTGTTCCATGTTGGGCCCTATTTCTAATATCTATCTCTTGGTTTTTTGTTTCATTGCCGCATCATTAAATTGCTTACTACAGATGGAAAGAATGGCCTTGGTGATCGGTCAGGACAGAGAGGCTTACCACCCCAGATCCTAGGTTCGACTCCCTACATTGTGAAAAAAACCCTTGGGGCCACCAATGCTGTAGACACCCCAATTTGGCCTAACGATTATTTCAAATCCCACCTTGGGGACCATCCCGATGATGAAATAGATACAGTGATTGCTGATTGCCTTCTTGCGAACCTTAGGACTTTCGGTAAGAACTTCGAGCCACTTAGAGGACCCAATCCAGAGTCATACAGCCTTTCAGACAGAAAATACAGAAGCCTAGGAGAATCCATCTGTCGGCCGTAACATCGATCTCACGGCCTTAATATCATTTTCTCATCCGAGCAACCTGTTGTTAGAAAATCTCCCTGAGAGATCAATCCCTCGGCCGCAAGATCTATCATTCGGCCGCGACATCCATTCCTCGGCCGTGACATCCTTTGCTCGGCCGCCAGATCGTCCTTTTCCCAGACTCCGGAACGTTCTGTCAGACGTTTGATCTAATTACACTACCTTCCCGATGCGTTCGGGCCACGTTCAGAGATTGTGACGAAGAGTTTGAATTGCATTGCAATCGTGCCATTTGATTGGCCGGAGTGAGTCATCCATATGCCTATATAAAGGAGCCTTTAGGCTCCGAAATTGACAAGTAAAATCATTCACCCAAGCTCCGATACTCTGTCAAAATACTCTCTCAAACCCTCTCTTCAAAAGCCCTAACCTCCCGAAGGCCACCATCAATCCAGTGATCAAACCCCGAAGTTCAAACCCTAACCCTAGGGTTTTCAATCAAGCAATCAGTCAATCACACCCAATCCGAAGCAATCAAGCTACTGAGGGATCAAGATGGTGAGGCCCAAGGGCCTCTGGTTTGTTTTATTTTCTGTCAATAATCATAATCTTAGCGTTTTGATTATTTACTAACGTTTCTGTCTGGTGTGAGGAAGAACACCGACCGGGGCTTCGATCCCTCGGCAGGTACATAAAACCAGGAGGATCCCTCGGCCGTGACATCCATTCACCGGCCGCGGAATCTGTTCCCCTGGGACAGTTTTGCTTTGTTCTGCTTTCTGATGCATGCTTTACTTATCGCACTGGCTCACTTTACTTACTGTTTAAAGGGTTAATTAAACAGACTATGTGTTAGAATTAAATAAATCATCTACATGTCTTATGTTGAATAACTATGGGCCAATCTCACGGCTGGGCAGGGAGGGGTGCCTAACACCTTCCCCTTACTGTACTCTTGGCTCCCGTACCCAGAATCTCTATCTATTTTCCCAGTTTTAATAAACTGGGTGGCGACTCTGTTTTGATGATAACCGCTATCGTGTGGCGATGTTCCTAGCCATGAGAATGTCTACGATCTTGGTTTTTAAAGCAAGCAACCAATCGAGCAACAAACGTGATCAATCTGTATGGCGATGTCCCGTTTGGGAGGTGTCTACATATGCATAAAAATCTTTCGGGTTTTGCTGGTGGGGCCCGTAGAAATTTAGTCCCGTGGTGCATGCAAGTTAGCCCGGGGACACTCTGCGTTACAAAAAAAAAGGCGTTTTAGGAACCATGGGACACACAGCCTACATTTGTCATCTTCTCCTTGTCTTCTGCTTTATCCATTCCTTATTTCCATTTGGTTTAACTGTGTGATACGTTCAAATTTCAATACCATTTTTTTCCCCAAAGATAAGTGATGTTTAAATTCTAAGGGTAGCTCAAATGGCAACCGGATTGAGGCATGGATGAACTATAAATCCAAACATCTTGACTTCGAAACTTTATACCTTCTTGGGGCTAGACCGTAAGAACAAAATCTCTTGTGAATTCCATAGTCTTGCCGTGGATGACTTGTTTTTGACCGGACCGGAAAAGGCAATAGTCGAGGTACACGTAACCTAGCCCGGAGAGCACTCGTGACCGTTGAAAAACAAAAAATAGAAAAAGAAAGAGATCGAAGTGATGTTTACAAATTAATGTTGATGAGAGGAATACAATACGTAGGAATATATTACAATTAATATGGGTACTGGGCGAGGGAGGGACACCTGCTCATACACTAAGTACACCATTTCGTCCCCTTTTTTCCAACTAGGTACATTGCGACGTGCAAGGCACGTCCGTCATGCCCGTTGAAAAACCAGTTTGGAAAAGCACATATTGTAAACCTAAGGATAACATTTACACACAGATAACGTCATTAATGACAAAAACCAAATAGGGTTGACCAGAAAAAGAACGCAGATAATTACATTTACAGCACATATATCTCCAAGCCTCAGCTGCAGCAGCCTCCACCCTGAGAAGAGGAGCCATCTCTAACCCCGGAAGGCCCAAAGATTCAACCGTACCCACTTTTTATTCCATATGACTGCACACAAGCCCAATGTCATTGTACGCAGTATGTTAGCAGTGAACTATCCAGATTTACTCCACAAGGGTACAGATAGGTTATCCATACAGATTATGGATGGAATTATCAATCAGTTAATATGTAAACTTATAAACTTGTTGATCATGTTCCAGACTTGAAGTTCAATGATCAGGCATAACTTCACAACCCATTGCATGGTCTCGTAGCATCATCATAGAAAATACCACATGCAGCCTTTCACCTTAATGAACTTGATGCATAAACTGACTCACACTTGGACAATGTCCACATACATTTTAATTGTTAACTTCGAAAGCAAACACCAGTGTGACAGAATAATGTTACGTTCCAACCTCATTGCTTTCAGTTCCTAATAAACTTTAGCACAACTATAATCATGCTAGAACAATGTCACAAATTCCAATTCCAAGCTTTAATAGCTGCAATATCCGCAAACTGGCACTCTAAACACAAGGCTTTCAGTTCCTAATACTATACTTTACAGGACATTATGGGAAAAAAAGGTAAAACAAGTAACTCAAAAGATGCACTAATAAAAAAGGAAGAGAAAAGGAAAGGATGTCCACTATTTTCCATGATGCGTCATCGAATCCTTGCTTCATCAATTAAAACAAAAGTCTATCTGATCATAGAGTAGTAACAAGATAAAGAATCACCAATTGGGCCAAAGAAGTCAAAATCCACATCCAGAAATGTCAAATAATTGAAGTACTTTCATGCCAATTCAGGCCAGAATCTTCTATGAGGCTGAAGAAAAGATGAACACTTTATAGTCAAATGAAGACAATTTATGGTCAAATGCAAGTTCTGATGATCTGAATAAAACAGCAGGAGAATCAAAATTTGAAAGACAAAAGAGTATACGTTTTGCAATTAGAGAGTAACGCAGACCTTGTTGCAGCTCGGAGCAACTTCTTGCATAGCCCTCATTCTTTTTGCTATTCTTTCTCTACGCAACTGTAAAAGAGAAGCAGAACTGTAAATGCAAAGCAATGAGGTTTACCCTAAGAAACAACAGCAAAATGTAGAGAAAACACCAAGTGAGGCCAGAGGCCAGATTTCAGTCAGATAGCCCACTCTCACATTTGTCATTCAACAAGTACATGTTCAAAAATACATATCATTAATTAAATTTCTCTGAGAGAATTTTCTTATGAAACTCAACTCTTAGGGAAATTAAACCCTACATATATGTTACCAACAAATGAACTTCGTGACACACTTTTTTAGGGCGAATAGAGTGTAATTGTCGCACTCTTCATTCTTATGCAAGTCATCCTTGTTCTTTCAAACTCCCAAGCGTATATGGTTTGAAAATTCTTTGAAGAAAAATACAGAAACTTGGGTTTTAGCAGAATGAACATGTATAGAAAATGATAAAATTGCTTGAAATGAAAGGAGATATGAAAATGGACTATCCTTGGGAGCATGGAATTCTACATAGTTTATATCATAGCTAAACAAAGAATAATGAGCTATTCTTTGAAGAGAAAATGAGTTTGAATATTCCATAAGCATTTGCTTTCAAGAAATATTTATACTTGTTGGGTGCAAACAACCCCATTATTAAGCATTGCAAACACTCACCAAAAGTTTAAACTATCCAACAATTCTTTTCGCATGAGTTAAACATACTTACAGCGTAGTTGTTCTATGTACACAGTGGACTGCTTCTTTCAACTTCTCATCTCATAAGACCTACCGAAACAATAAACAATGTGGGGGTGAGCTATAGTGATCGTACCACTTTTGAAAGAGCTTGTTAAGAGCAATTGATGTCCAAAATACGGGATTTCCTCAAGTAAAGCTGGTCCCACTGAAAGTGGAAGAAGCCACATGGTCTATTAAGGAAACCACGGTCAGTTCAAGAAAATATAGCATCACTTCCATGCTATACTTTGAAGATTTCCATGTCACGTGACCACCAAACCAAGTAATTACCCAAAACCATATATAAATCAACCCCATAGGCTGATTGGCATGCTACCATTGCTAGCAAAAAACATTGTACATTCTAGAGTGCATAAAAATATCACACTTTATAAAGATATACTCCGTAAGTTGTGTCAAGGGTACTCACCTTTTACATGACCCAGTGAGCCAAGTCCCACGTTCACTTTTTGAACACATTCGCTGAATCTCCAGCCTTGCTAATGCCTAAACACAATCCACATTTATGAAACTATTAATCATGAATAGTTCAGCCCTTCCAGCGTGCACAATACAATTTCAGCACTCTGAAACATCGATTTCAGCAATGTAGGCACTAAATTGTAGCTTAACAATAACTTTCAGCATATAAAAACACATTTTCCCAAATATACAACATAATTGCATTAATTAGTCAACTGATTTCAACTTCAAGTCTCAAGTTTCAGCACTACTAACATACGTGTTTATACCATAAGAATCCATGCTTGGGCTGCATTAAATCAATTCTCATTTGAAGTTGTTGCATGCCCACAGTGAATAAAAGAGTACTGTAACGGGGAGCCAAGCTTGGCCGAATCAAATCAACAATCAATATTCCTGAAAAATTATAATAATCAGAAACCACAAGTCTGTAAATCAAATACCGCATGCAAACATCAACAATGTAATTAGAAGCTTTATAATTTGAAACCCTAAGTTTGTAAATCAAATACTACATGCAAACATCAACAATATAGTTAGAAGCCCTAAATATTACTTACATTCCCTGAAACCCTTATTCGACACCACAGATCTTCCAATTCCGATCCTCTACTAATGAACCCACTGCAGTGGCCCTGCTACCCGTTGACCACTGATGCCGTGAAATAATTTTGGTAAGAAGCTGGGGTGGATGGTGTGGTGTACGAGAGTGTGACGCTATGGGGGAGTAAAGGAGAAGAACAGAGGCCAGAACAACGACATTCTTGCCAAAGCTGAGATCTGCTATTTCCATTCCCGAAATCTCTTGAACTCAACGTTCCTGATCTTCTCCGACTCAAGGAGCACCGGCGTGATGGCGTTGATGATTTCATTCCTGAGAGAGAGAGAGAAGAAGAAGAAGAAGAAGAAGAAGAAGAAATAATGGCGTGAAGGTGGGGTATAATAAATCCAATAATTTTAGGGACACACCTAAGCACACACCCAAACACACACCCACTACTCACATGAGTGGTGGGTCCTACACATGGTCCTGGTAAAAGGGATTTCTCTCTCCTGGTCCTGGTAAAGCCACGTATCCAGACTTAGGAAATGCGAAGTGACAAAAATATCCAATTGATTAACACTATATGTCTTCCAATTGAAGGGCAAAATTGTCCAAATCAGCCAAAAATTGGCTAGCGATGGGTCCAAATCAGCCAAAAATTGGCTAGCGATGGAATTGCCCAAACTGTTTCTTCTTAAAGAGAGGTAGGAAATCGAAGATATCAATTAGCTAGTAATTTTTGTTTACTATGAATTTTTCATGAGTATATAAATTGTTGCTCCAATTAAAGTAAGAAATAGAAAACTATAAGAACTCACGCGCACACAGATTTTTCTTAGGGTGGTGTTCTGAAGCACAACGAATATCAACATGGAGATAAAGAGGAATTGAATCGGTAGAAAACCCTTACTCACAATACAAGAGCAGGTCAATTCTAGTATTCAACTTATATAGAGAATTCTGTATACAAGGAAGATACAATGTTTATAAATCAATACAATAAAGGAAGGAGTAAAATCAGGAGAGAAATAAGCGATGTGCTAGTATCCTGCAATTTACCAATTTACACTTGATTAGTGGCTGAATTTCAGCCTGGTGTTAAGTTATTTCCTTTCCTTTCTAAACATGTATCTTCTTCATTAGGCTCCCTCAAACTTGGTAGGGGAAGAGGCCATAAACCAAGTTTGATCCGGAAATCATGAAACGAAGCTCGGGGCTGGGGCTTAGTGAAAATGTCAGCCAACTGATTCTTGGAAGATACATATCGAGTAACAAGTGAACCGAGGGCAACTTTCTCGCGAACAAAGTGATAATCCAGTTCGATATGCTTTGTTCGTGCATGAAAAACGGGATTAATGGTCATGTGTAAGGCGCTGATGTTGTCGCAAAATAAAGTTGCAGGTTGAGATACAGATACTCCGAGGTCTCGTAAGATAAAAGAAATCCAAGTTAACTCAACTGCAGTGGAAGCCATAGCCTGATATTCGGCCTCTGCACTAGATCGAGCAACCATTGCTTGCTTTTTAGCACTCCATCATAAGCAATTAGCCCCCAAAAATGTGCAAAAACCAGTAGTATAGCGTCGTGTTGATGGACACCCTGCCCAATCCGAGTCAGAAAAGGCATACAATTCAAGAGGACTATTTTTGAGGATTTTAAGGCCATATCCAATCGTCCCTTTAACATATCTAAGAACTCTCTTCATGGCTTGAAAGTGAGCAATGGATGGCTGTTGCATATGTTGACATATCATATTAACAAAGAATGAAAGGTCCGGTCTTCGTCATCGTGAGGTATTGAAGAGCTCCTGCTAGACTTCGAAAATGTGTTGGATCATGATAAGGATTAGTGAAACCATGTTGTGATGAAACCTTTGAAACCATGGGTGTACAGATTGGTTTACAAGAAGCCATATTGGCGCACTCCAGTAGATCACGAGCATACTTACTTTGAGTGAGAAGTAGACCATTTGATGTGTGGTGGACTTCAATCCCAAGAAAATAATGAAGAGTTCCAAGGTCTTTCATTGCGAATTTGCGACTCAAAATCTCAATAAGAGACTCAATTTGAGAAGTTGAGTCACCTGTAACAATGATATCATCAACATAAAAAAAAAGTATTAGTACCCCAGAATTGGATTTGCTCACAAACAACGATGGGTCTGCCATGCTGCAACAAAAACTAAGGCTCAACAAGAAGGAGCTAAATTTATCAAACCAAGCACGTGATGCTTACTTGAGACCATACAAGGAACGTTTCAAGAGACAAACATGGGACGGTTTAGAGAGGTTGACGAACCCAGGTGGTTGTTCCATGTACACAGGAATCGGAAGGTCACCATGTAAAAAGGCATTCTTCACGTCTAATTGCCGAATGTGCCAGCCTTTCATGGTTGCAACAGTAAGCACAGTTTGAATACTTCCTGGTTTCACCACTGGACTGAAAGTTTCCAAAAAATCAATCCCTTCTTTATGATTGTATCCTTTAGCAACAAGGTGCGCCTTTAATCCTTCCAAACTTCCACCGGACTTTAGCTTAGTCTTGAATATGCAACGAGAACCAATCACATTCATATCAAATGTTCGTGGAACTAAATCCCAGGTATCATTTTCAGTAAGGGCATCTAATTCTTCCTTCATGGCTGCATACCAACCAGAATGATTTAGAGCTGACCGAATATTTTTGGGTTCTAAGGGAACATCAGACTTGATGTGGGTAAAAAGACCATACTTGGGGTTTGGTTTAAAGACTTGGTTTTTGGCTCTTGTTATCATTTGGTCTGGATTGGTTGAAGGGGTTGGTAAGGGGTTTGTGACTGGTGTTGGGTGAATACTGGAATTTGAGGTTCGAGGTGATGAGTGGTTGGTGTCTTCAGATATGTTGGGCACAATGCTATCTGGTTCAATCTCATACTCAGATTGATCATGACATGGAGGAGGAGATGTAAATAGATTTGTATTTTGTTAAACTTCTAGAGCAGGTGGGTCTAGGATGGGTTCAGATTGCAAAGCTAAAGGATTGGGACTGATTAAATTAGAATCAAGATTTCGTGGATCAGGGGACATCATTTGGGTTCTTGTGAGAAACGGCAAAATCATTCAGTGTAGCTTGTACCCAATCAGTAAATGTTGCAAGATCACCTTCATCTGCGGCTGGAACAAACAAATCAGCAGGTTTCTGGAAGGGAAACAAAATCTAATGAAAAACCACATGTCGAGATATAAAAATCCGACCCGTTGGAGGATATAAGCACCTGTATCCTTTGTGTTTTTCGCTGTAACCAAGGAAAACACAAGGCAGAGATTTGGGATCAAACTTGTTCTTTGCATTTTCTCGGAGACAAGGAAAACATCTACTGCCAAATACTCGCAAGCTGGAGTAATCTGGTTCTTTCCCAAACAAAAGTGAGAAAGGTGATTTCATCTTTAATTTTTCTGATGGTGTTCGATTAATGAGAAATACCGAAGTCATGAAAGCATCAACCCAATACTTCTTCGGGACATTGGCATGAAAAAGCAATGCTAAACCATGCTCCACCACATGTCGATGTTTTCGCTCAACTACACCATTCTATTCTGGAGTCTTAGGACATGACATCTGGTGCACTATGCCATTTTCTGATAAATGCATGAGAAACTTAGACTTTTGAAACTCTCCTCCGCCGTCTGATTGAAAAATTTTGATTTTTCTCTCAAATTGACGTTCTACCATTTTTTGAAACAGGGAAAGTATTGGAAAAAAATCTGATTTTCTCCTTAATGGATACAGCCATGCATACCGAGAAAAGTCATCAACAAAGAGAACAAAGTGTAGACACCTCCCAAGCGGGGCATCGCCATACAGATTGATCGTTGCTGTTTGTGTGGAAACTTTATATCCATCTCAAAACCAATTGGCAATGAGTGGAGATGTCCCAGATGTTATTAAGTGATCACTCATTCCACTCCCAAGCAATGTGAGATTCATTTTCTTAACATCCCCCATCACGTGCAGCCGCGTTTGAGGTCTGTCACGTGTTGCCACTTTTTGGGTCCTATCATCGTGCAGCCTTTTTGCTGGCCTGTCATCGCAGGGTGTGGATTGTGAATTTTATAAAATGTGGGTTGGAACGGGCCCCGCTCTGATACCATGTGGGAAGTTTATATCCATCTCAAAACCAATTGGCAATGAGTGGAGAGGTCCCAGATGTTATTAGGTGATCACCCATTCCAATCCCAAGCAATGTGAGATTCATTTCCTTAACATAAAATAGAGTCCCACATTGCTTGGGAGTGGAATGGGTGATCACTTAATAACATTTGGGATCTCTCCACTCATTGCCAATTGGTTTTGAGATGGATATAAAGTTTCTACATGGTATCAGAGCGGGGCCCGTTCCACCTCACATTTTATAAAATTCACAATCCACATCCCACGATGACAGACCAGCAAAAAGGCTGCATGATGATAGGACCCAAAAGTGGCTACACGTGACAGACCTCAAACGCGGCTGCACGTGAGGGGGAATGTTAAGAAAATAGAGTCCCACATTACTTGGGAGTGGAATGGGTGATAACTTAATAACATTTGGGACCTCTCCACTCATTGCCAATTGGTTTTGAGATGGATATAAAGTTTCTACAGTTTGTTTGCTTCATAAACCAAGATCGTGGATATTTCCATGGTTAGGAATATCGCCACACGATAGCGGTTATCATCAAAATAGAGTCGCCACCTAGTTTATAAAAATTAGGAAAAACAGATAGAGATTTTGGGTACAGGAGCCAAAAGTACAATAAGAGGAAGGTGTTAGGTACCCCTCTTTGTCCAATCGTGAAACTGGTCCGTAGTTGTTCGACATAAGATTAATACATGCTTTATGTATTTCTAAGCAGATAATTTGTTTATTCAGCCTTTAAATAGTTAATGGTGAGCCAGTATGATAATCGAAAGCATGCATCAAAATAAACAGAGTAAAACAAGCTGTCCCAGGGAGATGGATCCTGCGGCCGGTGAATAGATGTCATGGCCGAGGGATCCTCCTGATTTGATGTATCGGCCGAGGGATCGAAGACCCAGCCTATTTTTTACCCAGTTTGCTTTTGATGCATAATGCATAGTGTTGTTATCCTATCAATTCAATCCTATCCCATGTGAAACAAATATGATATTAATAATCTCATCATCTAATCCCATGTGAAACAAACATGCAAATTACAAATCTAATCTCCTTACGAATCCCAACCCATCTAATACCTTTAACAAACGGAGCCTTAATGGGATATTGGCAGAGAGAATGAGGTATACTGACCAAGAACGCTTCAATTTCGTCATTCTTACCGTTTGGATTGAAAAGGAAATAAAAAGAAAGGAAGGGAAAGTGATCGATTAAGATGGAAATATGAAAGAAGTAAATACTATTTGATTATGAGAGTCTTAGAGACAAATATTAATTATGATTCTTTAGGATAAAATAATAAAAAAGACCATCGTACCGGTTTAAATGGATTAAAAATTAGAGCACTTATAAATGGCTTAATAACTAAGTGCTTCAATTTTCAATTCGTTTGAATCGGTGTGAAAATTTTATTTTTCTAATCATTTTATCGTAAAGGGTTATACTCCCCCGTCCCCATCCCCATTCTTTAGTCTCTTTTGGGAGTCCGTGCCACTTTTCAATTGATTATATCTTGCAATCTATAATTTTTTAGGTAATTTTGAAAACATTGTTTAAAAAAGCTCATTGAGATATCAAATAAGATCTATATTGCATATAAATAGTATTATCAATTAAAAGTTACAGTATAATTAATTTTTTATCCAGTTGGGATAGTGGCGATGGACAAAAGAATGGGGACGAATGGAGTAATAAATTTTTTATTTGTATAACTCTCATAGTCAAGTATCTGCTCTATAGGGTCCGGTTGAGGGAGAGGGAGAGGGAGAGAGGAACAAATACGGTTTTAAATTTTAAATGAGCCATTAGGTGATGTGTCAATTAGTCATTGGTTGGGCGCACAACCCATTCTACATGGCCCTTCGTGTAGAATTTAATCTCATTTGTGAAACCATCATCAATTTTTAGGTTCTGAATGGATGAATTACTCAAAAAGAAAAATTAGAATGATCGAATCTCAATAGATGCTTGCTTTATATTTGTTTTACAGGAAATGAACGACAAAAATTTATCTGATATTGCGAAACAAATGTAATAAGATCAAATGGTTGTGGAGGAACCAATAAATTGATACTCCGTATTTTGCATATATGGTCTCCCATCTACGGATGAACCTTTCAAAATAGATTATTCGGCCGATCTCTTAAAAAGACCAAAAACAAGTCGTTTTCTCAAAAAAATCTCGAGTACAATGTATTCAATCGACTAGGAATAAAGACATTTCAATCCCTGAATACAAAGCTACAAAAGAACACATCAAAAACCTTGGAACATTTTCTCCCTTCCCATTCCCCCAAAATCATCAAACAAGGTCAAGCAACGATGCCGAAAAAAAAAAGAAAGAAAAAATTGAAGAAAAGATGTTCAAATGAAACAAAGAAAACGACTCTCAACCATCTAGTTTGCCCACTTCAATGATCATCTTTTTTGGGTGGCATTTACCGTTCCAATTCATCTCACAGTTTGCCGGGTCTTGATCATTCATTTAAGTGTTGCAAGTCAGAAATTGCACTCATCCCAGTCGCTAGTGGTAAGTTGCACCTGTGCAAGGCAGGATAAATACAAGGATCAAAACATAAGAAAAAGACATAATAGGGGGAAAATGATTGTAATTACTTTGATTTATGGTAAAGAAATTGAGGTAGGAGTGGTACCTGGCATTGAAGGGCACTACCGAAATCACCATTGTCCAACGACTGATAAAGCTGAACAAGCTTTCCAGCGGTATTTTTAGAGATGTCCCCAATGTTAAGCTTGGTGAACAAGGCACCTATTTTCCTTGAATTATCCTCGATTTTCGCGCTTCTTAGCTGGATTTGCACGTGAACCTCCCAATGCTTTAGATGTCTCATTAAAAGGCCGCGTCAAGGTCATAATGACAGGTCTTTGCTGGGCTAAAGCACATTATCCACAAATGAGCAACACACATTAGATGAGGCAGTATCTTTATGGTATATTTTTCATTTTCTCCAAAATAGGAAGATTTGAAACCGCATTTTCTTAAAGATTATCCTTTTATCATTACATAGTTTTAGCACTTATCCCTATCTGGTTCCATTCATAGGTCTTGGAAAAATACACATCCACATGTTTGGAAGTGTATCGATCATTCGCAAAATGAAGGATTGAAACCTCTAAAGTCCTGCATCTAACTACAACAATCACGAAATGTAAAACAAAAGGAAAAGAAACACCGTTACCAGGTACATTTGTAGTATCAACTGTCTGTACGTACAGCAGGTGGGGGTGCTGAAGGAGTTATGGCAGGTTGAGCTTGTACGTGCTGGCTGAGTAGCGCTGGAGGGCTGTGTTGGACCCATGCCACGTCTTTGGACTCTTGTACTAGTAACGGACAAAAATCCCCTAGAACTGGACCTAGTACTTGAGAGATGGATTAGGGCCAAGTGAACCACCACCAGGAGGTCATGTTTGATAATTGGGGATACCGGTTCCCTGAAAAGATAATTAAAGAGTAAATTTCAGTATGCCGCAATGCAACATTGAAACAGTTGACTATATATAGTCTAAGTAAATTTAATCTATAAACAACAAATTAAACATACAGGATACAATTGAGAACTCAACGTGGGTTGCTGATATTGCTCCACATTTCCTAAACACAGGAGGGGTTGCATAGACAAACCGTTTGTAGTCTGAGCAGTTACGGGCAGAGTAGCAAAGTTCATCTGATATAAAATGTGTCAACATCTCAACAGAGTCAGAGTTTGCAGCATAATTTCCTTCATAATAACTGAAAGTTGGGAAGAACGTACATCAAAATAACTCTATTGAAGACGAAGAAAATAGGAAGAAGAAAATACTTAAGCGACACCGAGGACCAACAGGTTCATGCTATTACCATCGCAAACGCCATACATTCTGGCTCATTTATGAGAATTGTATATCTTCAAAGTTGATAATTCTAATTCTGCCTAGGAGATCTTTCTTTTGGTATGAGCATTTATGTA
This sequence comes from Rhododendron henanense subsp. lingbaoense, assembly GCA_020567845.1. Classification (NCBI taxonomy): domain Eukaryota; kingdom Viridiplantae; phylum Streptophyta; class Magnoliopsida; order Ericales; family Ericaceae; genus Rhododendron; species Rhododendron henanense. The sequence continues at coordinate 4,853,813 of CM036321.1, forward strand.
CTTCCCAATGGAATTAAAGACCAATTATGTAAATACCTGTTGAACTTGAGGTGCTTGGGATGGAAGAAACATTTGAGGCGGTGGTGCTGGCTAATAAGGGGCAGCAGCAGCTCCATAACGTCTCCCATGTGAAGAGCTCAATGAATTAATGTGGGTAATTTTCCCCATAAGGATTCGTTGGAATGGCTTGTTGCTGTTGCTATGGTACTGTTTCATACGGAATAAAGAAGGGATAAACTATTTAAAGAGTGAAAATATAACTACAAGCAAAGTAGCTCAATTCTAGAGTTAGACAGTTCCTGAACATAACCATATATATTAGTAGTTCGGTAGGTCAAAATGAAAAAGATTAAGCACCTGGCCTGGTAATAATGGCGAGGGATGCATGTCCTGCTTGTGACTGAAAGTTATCAAAAGCCAGCTACTTGGGTACTTCTTTCTCTGCTATAATAGTGACACAAAATTTTCAGCTGCAACTCCAGCAAAGTAGCCTACTTGGCAGAAATTGTAGAAGAGCTTATTTTACTTTGAATATTAATGTAGAAAACTCGAAACAAACTATCCATAGCTGAAACTTCCTTTTGAGGCCCAATTTCACCAGTATTCTCCGATGTTCTAGCATCATGTCCTCTATGCACAAGCTGTAACTAAGATCTATAATCTAACCAAGTACCAAAGTTCAAGATTAAATCCTAAATCGCAACGCGAAACTCTTCAGTGCCCATAATCAAAACTTTAAGAAGACGTTGTAGTTCAGGAATATCAGGAATTAATCCGGAATAAACAAAACACATCTTTCTCGATCCTTTACCCCCTTTCTTACTGGGTCTTGTTTAAGAGGTGGATCAATCTCAAAATAACTGCAGTTTAAAGTTCACAATCATACAAAACTATGAAAAACAGTAAAGCTTCATAGTTCATACACATGCATAAACATCTGTTAACTCTAGCAGAAATGCGTCTCTTCTAAGAAATGATTGTGATTGCCTATATTCTGACATTCGATGAGAGAATCTGTCTGCGTTATATTTCAAGGATCACAAGTTAATCTTCACAGTACGAACCAAAAAAAGCTATGTGGGTGCCTCTTTCTTATTAGGAATCCTAATTTGGTTATCCTCTTTCTCGTCTATAAAGCGGATTATGAGAGGATTTTAACGTGTCCCTTCAAAGCAAGTACCAAATGTCGAACATTAACATCCAAATAGGAGTTGCAATATAATTGCTACAGGCCGATCAAAAAAAAAAAAAAATTGCTACAGAATAGCTAAAATAAAAAAGAGTTGGCCCATTACACTTTCACGCCAGCTCACAGAAATTGGATTGATAAAAGCAGAAATCCAAGGAAAAATGTCGCTGAATTTGTGATGAGATAAAGAGATAAAGATAGTAGCACCTCAGACTTATGTACCTTAATTACTTCGTTTCCTCCATGTCACACACTGGAAACTGGTTTGATCACAATCATGTAATGCCAAAGCAATATGAGGGCATCCCGCCACAAAGTCCTAATCCAAACACGGCATAAATGATAGGCCATCCTCTTCATACAATTTTTGATCTGCCAGCTTTTAGAAGCCATGTTGTAAGCTTTTATCAAATAAAAGCCACATGATTGAGATTTTGTGATTCTTGCTTATGCTGAGTAGAACAAGTCAACTACCTTAGAAAAATTAACAATTGAATTAGAGAAACATGCAGTAGCTTAGATGCTCTACAGAAGTAACAGAAGGAACAAGTAATTTATAATGGAAAGCGACGCAATAATATCACATTTTTCTCTCGGAAGCCAACCTACCTAAGGGAATTATGAATTTGGAAAATGCAAGGGAAAAATGCTAACATCTTGGCTAAACCACTCAAGGGAAGGTCCAAAATAGTCTACTCAGTCAGAACTTCAGGTTTCTTTTACAGAAAAATCAGCCCTCGTGTAGCTCAGCATTAAACCAAGTGGAATGCACCACCATAGGACCGATTGAAAAGGCGATTCTTTGCTGATTTATACAATATATTAAGAATCATTTTTCCAATCTTTTGAAGGAAAAAAAATCCTAGTCAACATTCCAATCACTATTTTGAAAATATAATTTCCAAGCAAGAAAAGAATACAAGGCGCACATACTCAAGAAAGATGAGAGATCAAACTTGCATAGTTGTACAAGCCTCTAGCTATTTGTTATCAGTCAAATAACTTCAAAATTGTGAAAAGTGAAAACCAAAAAAGAACGTTGGAAAGTTGCGGTCTTCGCCTAATCCGAAGTAAAAATAAAATAAAATTTAGCAAGCAAAAAATAAAATTGAGTTGCATGACACTGAAAAAGAATATAACATCTATGCTTAAAGAAGCACCAACTTCAATGACAAACAGCTCAATTTTTGTAATAGAATTAACAAGGAAAGGCTTGTGATATCGAATTTCTTCAAGTTATTCCACTTCATGCCTAATCACCTTGTATTTGGTACGGGCTTCTTTTTTTTTTTTGGGTAAGTTAAAATTTTATCAGCTTATAAACATGAAAATTGATTTTGGGAAAAATTTCAAAATAGCACCTGACCTTTCACACAAATCACACATAGGCACCTGACCTTTTAAAATTATCAAAAAAACACCTGACTTATTTAAAAACTCATCAATTTTCCACCCACCGTTAACTTCCCATCCAAAACTAACGGAAATGTTGAAAATGTGCATTTTGGCGCGAATAAGAAGAATGGTCCCACATGACATCATCTTTGGTAACCCTATCTTCCTTTATACCCTCATCGACTAAAAATAAATACTCTCCCGTTCCAAAATATTTGTCCGGTCCGCAAAACAAGGACAAAAAAATAATGCATTTCTTTTAAGAAAAATTCTAAACTTTTTTCATAAATTAAAAGAACTCGTCGAGATCTAGTAATTTGTTGAAATTTTTTTAAATTTTTCTTGCAAAACTTGAATTATTTTTATGTCCTCGTTTTGCTGACCGGACAAACATTTTGGGACGGGGGTAGTAAGTTATTAATTGACTATCCCTACAAAAAATAACCTACCCATGACTTATTTTTTGTTTTTGTTTAAAAAAAAATTTGCATTTGTTAGTTTTGCGTTAAAACGAATCAATAAGTCACCAAAATTACTTAACTTTCAAGTCAAACCCACCCAAAATAAGAAATCAAGCTTAATTTAGTAATTAAATATCCATAACTATGCAGCCAAACAAGATTACTCTGTATTAAACAAAGGAAAAAGGCAAAAACAAAAAACATAGAATAGTCATGAGTAGGTGTAAAAAGTGACGACAGAGAAATAAAAGTAGTTGTGCAAAGTGAAGAAAAATAATGGTAGGTGTAAAAAACGTTAAGACAAATAAATGTTGTACCAGTACTCTTGCTAGTAAGAGTATCCTTATGGGATCCACACTAGTGAGGTTACCGGAATAGATCCATTCCCTTTACATTTCTATGGGTCCCTGTTGAGCAGCGACCCATTCTCCACACCCCCACCTATTGAATCCCCCACCACCAAACCCAAAATAAATAAAAAGAAGAAAAAAAAAGAGAGACTATTCTAAACCAGTGCCGGCTTCCGCCTTAAGCCCCCAAAAAATCTCAAAAAATAGGGCCCAATTTATTTTTAGGACCTAGTATATATGTGTTGTTTTAGGGCCCAATTTTAAACCCAAGAAGACATTTTACACTTAAGATCCAATGGCCCAGAAAAATAGAATACGCAACGCAGGAAAAAGCAAAAGAAAAAAAAACACAAAAATGAGGAAAAAAAGGTCGCGGGATCGCCAAAACTCTCCGGGCCCTTCAAAATTATTCAGTGTGGTGGGCGCATTGATGCATCTTTTTTCCCCCTTAAATGCTACTACTCCAGTACTTCCCGTTACAAACAAATACTATATCCGAATCAAAATTACTCAGTGTGATCAACTTTTTATTTGATTTCCGTTTACAATTATTAAGGGTCTCACTTTTAAAGATCGTCTTAGGCCTCCAAAATCTCAGAACCGGCCCTGTTTTAAACTAGTCACTTTCTAAACCTCTTCTTCCGCTTTCATTTTTTGATCATAAAAAATATAAATTACTTTCGTGCAAAGAATAAAGAACCACTTGAGACATCCAATAAAATGTCAATTTAATTACAAACGGGATCTCAAGATAACAAGTTGCCATGCATTGATATTGCTATACATGAGCTCTTTTTTTTCTTATGTAACGTAGGTGTCTGGAACATCTCACGTGCACCTCGACTAAGCTGTACATGAGCTCTGATAACCACTCGGATTGTCCAATGCTTGCAGGCTCGACTTGTTGCAGTATTTTTCTAAAAAGAGTTGAGAGGATCGTCAGCTGTAACCTCTCGATCATCATTGCTGCTCATTGAGCTGATTGCTTGGACTGGCTTGTCTTTGACCCAGACAAAACGGTATGACCATGCCCCAAGCAGTGTTCCCGTAACTGGACCAACAAAGTACACCCAAAGCCCGTTGTAGTAGTTGCTGGCTATTGCTGGACCTACGGTCCTTGCCGGGTTCATCGATCCACCTGATACTGGTCTGAATATGTTGCCACACTACTATATGTTAGTTACACATATTGGTACTTAGGGATTGAAGGACCCGAGGCGCAATGGTAATTTATTTGATCAAAAGTATTCATCTTGTTGGCTCATTGAGTTAACAATCATAGCGAGTTTTTCATGGGTCACTTGATCGATGAATTTCATGAGTTAACAATCGTACTCTGGTCGGATGAGGATACTGAGAGAAGGCGAACGCTACTCTGAACAACATGTTGTCGAATAAAGTGACAGTCGATCTCAATATGTTTGGTGCGATCGTGAAATACATCATTGCGGGCAATTTGAACAGCACTCTGATTATCACAACAAAGTTGAGTAGCAGTGGAATGAATAACACCCATATCACTGAGGAGCCAGCGAAGCCATATCAACTCTTGAGTAGTGTCAGCAATAGCACGATACTCCGCCTCAGTACTAGAACGAGAAACAAGAGATTGCTTCTTACTTCGCCAAGAGATGAGAGAGTCACCCAGAAAGAAGCAGTAACCTGTGGTAGAACGACGATCAGTGGGGTCACCAGCCCAATCAGCATCGGAATATGCACATAACTCAAGGGATGAATGTGCTGAATAGTAGAGGCCATGAAATAGAGTGCCTTTGACATAGCGAAGAATTCGAAGAACAGCCTGAAAATGAGTCGATCGAGGAGCAGACATGAACTGGCTAACTATGTGAACGGCATAGGCAATGTCAGGCCGGGTGACAGTAAGGTACACAAGACTACCAACCAATTGGCGATAAAGAGTGGCATCAGGGAGTGGTGTGCCATCCAAAGGAGTGAGTCGAGTGGTTGGCTCAAGTGGTGTAGATGCAGTCTTGTTGTCGGTGATACCAGCACGACTAAGAAGATCAGAGGCATACTTAGCCTGAGTGAGATAGTAGCCATCGGATGTAGAAGAAATCTCAAGACCTAAGAAATAGCTCACAGTACCCAGATCCTTCATCTGAAATTGCTTGCTGAGGAAGGCTTTGAGATCAGAAATACCAACATTATCATCGCCAGTAATAATCATGTCATCAACATAGAGAAGAAGAAAGATAATACCACGCGCAGACTTCCGGATAAATAGTGCAGAATCATACTGGCTAGAAGAGAATCCAAAATTCTGAATAGTGGTACTGAATTTGGCAAACCAGGCACGTGGAGCTTGCTTGAGACCATAAAGAGCGCGATTAAGTTTACACACTTTGTTCGGAGGATGATTATACCCAGGTGGAGGCCGCATATAAACTTCTTCGATAAGATCACCATTGAGGAAGGCATTCTTGACGTCCATCTGATTTAGATTCCACTTGCGAACGGCAACAACTGCAAGTAAACTCCGAACAGAAGTGAGACGAGCAACTGGCGCAAAAGTTTTCTCATAGTCAATACCATACTCTTGAGCAAAACCCTTTGCAACCAGACGAGCTTTGTAACGCTCTATAGAACCATCAGAGCGAGTCTTTATCTTGTAAACCCACTTAGAACCAATAGGAGTCTTGCCAGGAGGAAGGTCAACAATATCCCAAGTGTGTGTTTTATCTAAAGCCTGTAATTCTTCTGCCATTGCTTGCTGCCAAAGAGGATTAGAACTTGCCTCACGGTAGGAGTGAGGTTCATGCTGAGAAAGTATAGTAGAAAAACAATGATAATCACGAAGATGAACAGGTACTTCCCTTACCCGAGTAGAACGACGGAGTGGTGAATCATCAGACAGGGGTGGTGCAGGAGGCTCAATAAGAGGAGAGCTAGGTGATGAAAGAGGCTCATAGTTAGGCTCATTTAGAGAGGAGCCAGAAGGTGCAGGAGTTGGATCAGGGGGTGCAGGAGTAGGATCATCAGACAGAATCGGCGCCTCGGGATAGACCGTATAAGGAAGCTCAGAAGAACCTGTATCAACGTCATCAAGAAATATATCTGCAGATGGGTCAGTAAAGAAAGGTGAAGCAGACACAGCTGGTAAGTGAAACTTGGACATCGAAGAAAACATTTTGTGTTCCCAAAATACGACATGTCGAGAAATGCGAAGACGTTGGGAAGAGGGATCCCAACATTTATATCCTTTATGCTCAATCGAAAATCCTAAGAAGCAACAGAGACGAGCACGTGGTTCCAACTTTGTACGCTCATGAGATTGTAAAAGAACAAAACAAGCACATCCAAAAACTTTGAGAAGACTATAGTTGGGCAATATACCATATAATCGTTCATAGGGTGACTGATTCCCAATGGTAGGAGAGGGGACACGATTAATGGTATAAACAGCAGTGAGAGCAGCTTCTCCCCAAAGTCGCTCAGGACAAGAGGAATCTATAAGAAGAGCACGAACAGTATCAAGAATGTGTCTATGTTTACGCTCAGCACGACCATTCTGTTGAGATGTGCCAGGACAAGACCTATGAGGCAAAGTTCCATTTTGGCGAAGGAATTTCAAAAATTCTGTTTCTTTGTATTCCATGGCATTATCAGCACGAAAAATTTTGATTGGGCGTGAAAATTGAGTTTGAACCATTTTAGAAAAATCATAATAAATCTGTTGTAATTCAGATCGATTCTTCATGAGATATAGCCATGTAAAACGAGAATAGTCATCTACGAAAATAACAAAATATCTGGATCCGGCCATGGTGGTGTTTGGGGAAGGTCCCCAAATATCAGAGTGAACTAAATCAAAAGGAGCAGAGGAAAAAGACTCACTATGCGGAAATGGCAGCGCTGGTTGTTTAGCAAGTTGACAAGAAAGACAATCCACATGTTCATCCTTTACAGATCCTAAATGTCCATTGGAAGCTAGAGTACGTATTCGACCAAAAGACGCATGACCCAATCGAGAATGCCAAATACTAAGAGAATTAGAAGAATTAGATGTAACAGAACATTGTGATTGACTCACTGAAGGAGTAGGAAATGCAGAATTGATAGACGAGGATTGGGATGGAATATGAAGACTGATAAGCTCATATAGTCGTCCAACTTTACTGCCTATCCCAAGGGTTTTTCCAGTCTGAGGATCCTGCACATGACAACCAGTAGCAGAAAAGATAACATTAAGCCCAAGTTCACATAATTGACCAACAGATATTAAATTCAATGTAAGTTTAGGGATCAAATATGTATCAGAAAGAGATATGGTGGAAGTAGAGATATGACCCATATGAGTGGCATGTATGTGAGAACCATCAGCTGTTTGGATAGCTGGAGCGTGAGAGGCATGAGATTTAGAAGAAAAAATGGCAGAATCAGATGTCATATGATTACAACATGCTGAATCAAAGAACCATGAGGATGTACCTGTGGCAGCAGACAATGCAGTAGAATTCTTACCAGACTCGGATAAAATACCATATTTGCAAAGAATGTCCGCAAATACAAATGACAGTTCACTTTTGGTAAACCGAGTTGAGGGAGGGTACTGTTTGAGACCTTCCAAGATGACCCGAAAGTAGGGCGCCATGACAGATTGCTCCATCGATCTGATGCAAAAAAAAAAAAAAAATTCGAAAAATGAAGGTTGCAGATAAATATGGAAAGCCGGAATTAGGGAACGGATCTGTAGGGTTGGAGGCTGAAATTAGTGGAGACTGATATTGGGTATGGCGTGATTGGTTGTTAATGAAATTGGATAGTTTTAGGAAAGAAAAAGGAAAAGACAGAATGAAGGTGGTATATATGGTGTTGATGTATATGGAACTTCTGGGAGAGTAATGCAAAATATTGGTTAGGTGGTTATTAGGAAAACAATAATCTGGACCAACTTTTGGGAGGTGGCGGTGGTAATTGAAATGGGATTGAGGCTAGTGGTTGTGCCGATTGGTGATTAGGAATTAGGGAAAAATTAGGAATTTGGAGCAGTGAATATTTGGAGGTGTGGCAGATGGATCTTGAGTTCTTTGAGAGTTTTGGCGATGATGGATTTGATGAAAGAGAGGCTGATGGTGGTTGATGACAATAGTGCAGAAGCAAAGAGGCGGTGAGAAAGCTAGGTTAGAAAAACCTAAGCTCTGATACCATGTGAAGAAATGAGAAGAGAATAATGTATTGTATTGAATTCAATAATAAACTGTACAATGAGGTTCCTATTTATACAAGGTGAGGGAGCCTAACTATGGAAAGAGAATCAATCTAATTACAATAAAATTATAATCAATTACAATAATAAGAGATCAAGAGAATCATATAATATCATAATCATATCAAGATATGATTGATATGATTACGATATTATATGTTTTGATATTCTAACATTTTGCATGAACACAATGAATGAGTTTCAATCAAATCACCGAGTTTCAGGTGAGCTCCACACAACAGACCGAGCCACGCAACAAGTCTTTCAAGTATGGTCTTGTTTTAATAATTAGGCGATTTTCAGGTAATTCCCTTCTTGCGCGCAATTGGACCGGAGACGTTCTATATGTTTGGTTCCATGCATTCTTAATTATGACTGTAAGAGGGGCTCGAAGAGAAGTATCTGACACTTTATTTTTTTTGATAACTCGAGTGTCTGAGCCAACTTATGCGCAACTTGACTAATCCTAAGAGCCTAGTAAGTTGGGCTTCTCATTCCAACCCTAAAGTTATGGCCAGAGCCGGCTAAAGGCAAAGGCAAGGGAAGCATGGGCTTCGGACCCCCAAAAAATGTTTAAAACGAGGGCCCCGAAAATTCTAGGACTCCTATATATATAGCCCAAAAAAATTTTGCACTAAGCTTCCTTACACGAAATAGGCCTAATTGAAATTTAGGAGTCACAAAATAGACCCAACGGTGAAATTACTAATGAGAAAAACTGAGGCGATAAAAAAAAAAGAAAAGAAGAAACGCTAGTTATGTGGAGTTGGAGGACTCCAAACTACGGCAACCCAATTCGGGTACTATGGGAAGATTTATTTTTAGAATTAAAAGTCTTGAAAGAGTTTTGCCAAAAGATTAAAGAAAGCTAATTGATGTGTTGAGTTACTTGAAAACAATGAATGGTTGTTTCCCGAATGCATGGATTGCATACAGAATATTGTTGACTCTACCGGTTATAGTTGCATCAAGGGAAAGAAGCTTTTCAAAGTTAAAATTGATCAAAAATTATCTTCGATCAACCATGTCTCAAGAAAGATTAAATGGATTGGGTATATTGTCTATCGAGAAAGAGTTGGTGACGCAGTTTGACTATGGAGACTTAATTAGTACGTTTGCAGCAAAAAGTACGAGAAGACAAATTTTCAAATGATAGATTTTGAGGTATTGTAATAGATGTTTTTTTTTTGGATAATTATATATATGCTTATATTTTGTAATGGTAAATCTTTTACAATGTTTTTTTTTATGAGACTCTTTGTAAACCGACTTTTGTATGAAAAATATAAGGATGCCTCATTTAAGAGGTTCGCTTCCGGCCTCCAAAACTTATGAGCCGGCCCTGGTTATGGCCCATGTCTTCTAATCCTTTATCTCTTACCAAACTGATAATTTGCCTCAGAGCTTAATTCTAAGTTAAAGTTAGACTTACCCAGCCAAGATGGAAGTTATGCACACGGCAGAACCAACTGCTACACCTCCCAGTTCTCCTCTCTGTGCCAATAAAAATAGATACTCATTCGGCGAAACAGACGGAAATTGGGTGCAACCAAGGCAAATTGGGGCGCAATTAGAGGAGGTAAGCAAACTAAGCTACTCGAGTATAGTTGAGCTGATCAAGCTCGTGTCTGTTCGTGTTAAAAGTTTTTTCAAAAAACCAGTTTACTACAAAAGCAAATTAAACTTGAATACTTTTTTTTTTTTTTTTTTGAAGCTCGTTAAGCTTTCTAACAAACTTGAAACTAGCTACTTACTGCTTTGGTGTCGATTGTGACGGCCGAAGCGATGAACATCATTGAGAAAGTGACCACTATTTCCATAATCAAAGACTGAATTTGTGACCCAGAGGGTGAGGTAGTGCCGAGACGTTTGATTGGGTGCAACAATACACGAAGCGTGAATCCAGCTGAAATCGCTCCTGTAAATTGTGCTGCTGCGTACAATGGTACCTAAAAATTAAGTGGATTAATTTAGCTTTTCATTGAAATTAATGGACTAAATACAGACTGTCAATTAATCATGAGACATTGTTTTTTAGAAACACTAAAAAAAAAATTCATGAAGATTAAAAAAAAATTAACGTAATTTCATGAGGTCGAGTTTTTTTTCTTAATATTTTCTCATCACCAATTGAATACTTTGTTTGTACAGTATATCCTTAAAAGGTACGTAAGGTGTATAATGTTTGTATTTCGATTTCATATTTTTAATGAAAGATCCATATCAGATTTCATCATACTTTCGTTGACTTTACTTAACAAATTTTAATTGGATGGATCAAAAAAGTATATTGTGGACCCCTACCAAATTTTTGTACCCGAATGATTCTAAAACCACACATAAACACACAAACTCTCTCACATTACATGTGGGCCCCCACACATATTGAAAGTGTACGTGTAATGTGTGTAGACCCCACGTACAGGTGATGTGAATGAGTTTGTGTTTGAATGTAGCAAGAATGTTTTGTACCCATTGGAAGGCGGCCCTTTCGCGGAATTGTAGCTTAGGGAATTCAAAAATGTTCCAAAGTTTTGAAAGAAGTAAACAATATTACTCTTGTTTTAAAAATAGAAAACTCTTATTCTTTTTGAGGAGAGTTCCTTGTGCTTTTTGAAAGGCAGAAGAGAATTTTATTAATCTTTAAAATTGTTACAAAATTAAAAGGAACAATGTTGTGTCACCGAGACCCAAACCCGAGAGTTCCTTGTGAAAATAAGTTGTACTCGACAACACAATTGCATTCTTTCTAATTTTTATTTTATTTTTTGTCTATTGTAGCAATTTTTTTGTTGGTATTTTTGACTTCTCATATCATTTCGGTTGGATTTTCGTCTTAATTCATGGGATTAATCACTCGTCTTGACGAATACATGTTTCCAAGGTAAGTGCCCGATGGATGTGAAAGCTACAGTAACGGCCGGGTTCATGAATGCACCGGAGATGTGGCCCACTTCATAGATCATCATAACCGTAACAATGAGACCACCGGCGATGGAAGCTCCAAGTTGCGAGACTCTGGTTTCATCAGTTGCACTCATTGCTGCTGAACCACACGTCACAAACACCAGCAGGTAAGTCGCTATTGTCTCTGCTACCACCTGTTTGTTTAGAGAGAGAGAGAGAAAAGAAGAGAGAGACGAAGAGAGAGAAGCATTAAAAAAAAAGTCTACCGGCATATCTGATTAATTAATGTTATGACTACCATATCTTATGCCGTGTGATATATTTTTTATTTTTTGAAGATGGTATGACATAAATTTATAACATCTTTTTGCAACTTACGTAATTTTGTAACATTTCTGTCGGTAATACATGACGTATAATAATAAAAAATGACGTATTTTCTCAATATCATATCCAATCAGATCGTTGGGAGTCAAGGGGATAAGTGGAGCCAAAAATCCAATTTCCAGCCAAACACAACTTAGCACTTCACCAACCCCAATGGATTGACCTAGTTGTCAAGGCTGCAATAGTCAACTCTTTTGAGGTTAGTTTATACAGAACTTTACACTGAGTTTTTAATTAGAAATTCCGCAAGTAGATGGTGGAAATGATGAGGAATGAGGATTAATATGGTTGCGTGTAAGGTGGCCTCCACGCCTGAGTTATCAAAAACTTAGCACACCACCGCGAGACCCACCTCTTGCGTTTTCACAATTAGAAAACAAATTAATTTTGAGTTACAAGTAGTAATTGAGATTTCAAAATTGATAGTAGAAAAGAATTTAAAAGCTTAGTCATAGATTTGCCTCAAATTTGATCTGAGATCAAGTTGCAGCCTTTCAAAACTACACGAACTATATGTGATGGAGGGCCTGGAGGGAATGTAAACACGAAATGGAAAAAAGAACGGAGACAGATCTAATCTTTGCCACTATCATAGTAATGCTCAAAGTAATTCGGATTGAATCCGGTCTATTGACGGGCCTACCACTATGTTTATGTTCAAAGTAATTGCTCTCACAAACTTTTTAACCAATGATATACTAGCAGTTCTCTTGTACATCCCAAAATTGAGGAACCTCAAGAGATGTATGCATAGGTATGCATGCCGGCCCGGATGCGATAAATGGAAGCGATCGATGTCGTACCTTTCTGTAAATTTGAGGAGGATAATGGTCTCGGAATTGTCTCCAAAGAGGAAACAATGGACATGTCGAATCTCGGGATTTTGTGGAGATTAAGTTGTTGAGATTTCGGCTTGTCATCTCCATTTCTTTCCGAAGTATGCAGAGAATGCCCGCGAATTCCAAGGATAAAGAGTTTTTGGTTGATATTACACACTGTCTATCCATATATATGATGTATAATTCTATGCATATATCCTAGTCTCGGTGAAGCACCGTGAGCAGTTGGTACAGAATAAATTATTCTTTACTACTCCGAGAGCCGGGAGTCTTTTTCAGCACACATGCGCGTGAGCTCTGTCACCAAGTTTGTGGCTCTCACACCATACAAATTCGTGATTGTGAAGGCCTTGAAGCAGATCAGGTAGTATACGGGAATGATTCTTAAAAACATTTGGAGAACAAGTAGGAGGTGGGTATGTGTCTGTCTCTGCCCTAAGCCCACCCCGCCAACAAAATTTCAGAATCTCAACAAAACACTAGAAAGGGTGGTGTGATATGACTTATGATCAGATTAATCAAATTAAAAATTACAATCCACATTGAACGATTAGATTTTTTTTTAAAGTTTGGCTCTTATGAACGTATCAACCATTAGTAAATTAGCTAACGTGCGTATATGCATTTAATGATATCATATTTAATTAGTATATCGATCACACCATTGATCAACATAAAGTTTTTGTATTGCCAATTAAATTAATTTATTTCATGCATAGCATGGGTTTTATGCTGCTACGGCCCGTTTATCCCAAATGTTCACCAGAAAAAAGAAAGAGTCGGGAAAATTTGCCCTTTTTTGTATTGATCAATGCATTTTTTTTCCTCTTTGGAGCTTATGTATTGTTTTTAGACTTTTATAACTTCCTATTAAAAACGAGCTGAAAAAAATATAAGTTCTAGTTAAGCGATTGAAACGGCTGTGGGAGGGGCTGTAGGGATTAATCCGAGGTGCGCGCAAGTTGGCTCGGGACTTCTTGCATTAATCAAAAAAAAAATAATAGAACAAGAATACAAAGAATACGAAAAAGATTTCGAGAAAATGAGTTTCATTAGACACACAAATAAATATGGAAATTTTTTGGAGTTGGGGGAGCTGCTGTCCCTCTGCTGTCTCGGCCATGGGGGCCGTGCTCCGGTCTCGCTCCAATGATCGGAAACGTTCACTTCGTAAAGCTTGTTGAGTTGAACAAGTATGAAAAAAATTAGCTCGATTGGATATCATTAAGTGCCTAATCGAAACCTCTTTGTCTTGAAAAGAATTAATCCGAAACACTAGATCAAATCTACTAGAACCCATTATTGACAAATTATATGTGTTCCGATCAGACACTTAATGATATCCGATCAAATTGATTTTTTGCATATTTGTTCAATTCTACAAGCTCTACGAAGTAAACGTTTTCGATCATTGGAACAAGACCGGAGCGGGGCCCCTCAGCCGGGACAGCACGCTGCTGTCCCTTAAAGGGACAGCAGCTCCCTTTGCCTTGTCTCTCCACTTCATTTGAGCAATCTTTCAAAATAGATCCTCCAAAGATCAGTAGTTATCAATATCACGTGGATCCACCTTCCCAACTTGGGCCACCTGTTTGTTCCAACATGATTGGAATCTTGTCTGGGCCGAATAAATGCAACCCAAAAAGGCGAAACCTGAGAACCATAAACTGGCTGTGGGCCGCATAAATCCACCCTATAATCCAACCAACCAACTATCAAAGGGTTGGTTCAGTGGTTGAAACTTAGGTATAGGCCCCGTTTCAGAACACTTTTTACAAAAATAAGTACTTATTTCATATTTTTAAACTAAAAAATAATGTAAATGAAAAATAATTTTTCAATTTTTTTTTGGTACTGTTCAAAAGATCTCAATGAGATCTATCAAACAAGATTCATATTACTAGGAAAATTATTTGCGTAAACACATTATTTTTGAGCTTGAAATTGCCTTATTAAAAAATAAGTACTTATTTTGAGTTCGGAAACGGGTTAGTTGGACGAGGTCGGGGTTCAAGTCTCTATAGTTTCTCATTAGGGCTAAACATACTCCTAACATCACGCAGACGTGGTGAGACCTTAGTTTAATTTAGTCCCGACATAAGTGCGGTGAGGTTCCCAACAAAAAGTGGTGTGGTGCGGGGAGAAAAGAATTTACAAGCTTAGTCATAGAAATGCTTCAAATTTGATCTGATCAATTGCAGCCTTTTTAAAATTTCAGGAACGAAATGCCTGTACAAAAAGAAAAAAAAAATTTCTTTTGACAGCATGCAAAAAACTCTGTACTAGAATGTACTACTGTAATACACAACTTTTCTAAGAACACTGTATTAGCCCATGGTATTAAAAGTCTAAGCTTTCTATAGTGTTCATGGTATGGATGCGCAACGGAAAAGACTGGAAACATACCAAATCTTTGACAACATATGCTCCAATTAAGTAGCTGCCCTCACAAATTTTTACCACTGAAATATCAGCCCCGTATACCTCCAAAAACTGGGGAACCTCAAGACTCAAGAGATAGTTATAACTCATGCCGGAGAACTAATTAACTCCACTGGACTTGGGAGAAGTAACATATTATATACCCCGGCAAGAAATCATATTAGTTGGATGAAATGTTGAACAAGTCTTTTTCTCAAGGTTTCTATCCAAACAAACAAGCTACTCCTTAAAGCAGAAAATTTGTAGGGAATCAATACAAAGCTCTCATAATTAACAATGCTTTTATTCAAGATTGCACAGGGCGCCGGTCCTATGCAATCTGTACATAGATATAGGTATGTAAATGAGCGGACATGGTAAATGCATGCGATGATGTACCTTTCTGTGAATTTGAGGAGAATAATGTTCTTGAAATTGTTTCCAAAGAGGAAAACATGGATTTGTGAAACCTCGTGATTTTGTGGCGGAGATTACCTCCATAGGGTTTCTTATCTGATCTATATATATATATATATATATATATATATATATATATATATATATGTGCAGAGAATGCCGGCAAATTCTTGACCGAAAATCAAGAAGTGTGAGAAATTTGAACTGGGATTGTGGAGACAAGAATTCGAAAGATGAAAAGAGTTTTTGGTAGATATTACTATCTGTCTGTCTGTCTAAATACTCCATGGTACGCCAAGTTTTGGATATTTTTTTTTCCAAAATAACTTGCTCCGAGTGGATAATAACATTGACTTTAACAAATTAATCAGTGTATACGCAAACTGATTTAGACACCTAGATTTTAAAAAATTATAAATTCAACAAGTGGTTTGAATAGAAACTGGCCGGGTACTCGTCACCAAAAGGTCAGAACTTAAACTGATGATTTATTTATTACACTTTATTACAGGTTTTTTTTTTTTTTTTAATAGTCCTTTTCAGTGTGGGAAGTTTACTTATTTTAAGGTACAGATGAAGGATCAATGCATATTTAATACAGTGGAGCTATTGTAATGAAATTTCAAGCCCGTTAAACTGTTGGTGTGCCTCTTATACTGTTTGCTTTAATATTGCACTAGAGGTTGGACATGTGCGATGCGTGTACTAGTCGACGAGTATTTAGAATTACTTCAACCAAAAACGTATTGTGCAAAAGACAATCGTTGTGTTTGGTTGAGAGTTTAGTTTAGTTTAGTTTTGGTAGTGGGTGGAGAGAGAAATAGAGTAATGATTGAAGATAGGGGTAATGTTGGAGAGAGATAGAGAGAGATGAAAAAGTAATAATTGAAAAAATAGGGTAATGATTGAAAAAAGAAATAGAGTAATGATTGAAAATAAAACTAAAACTAAAACTAAACGGGTAACCAAACAAAGCCATTAATATAATGTGTGTGTATATATATACACACACAAAACTTCCTATAAGGGCGCTCTAAACTTATTAAGTTAAGGACGTTCATTTCCCGACTAATTTGCGATGATCTGAGCTGCTCAATATGTTCAGAACGTGATTTTAAGGGTACTCGTGAGAAAATTAGCAAAAAAATGACTGGAAATGGCTTGATCCAAGCAGTTTTTGTTTGTATTTTATCGAATGGTTCAAATAAAAACTGCTCAAATCAAGCATTTCCTAGTCATTTTTTTGCTGATTTCTCGCGGATACCCTTAAAATCACGTTCTGAACACATTGAGCGGCTCGGATTGTAGAAATTTGATCGGGAAAGGGGAGAAAAGGGGACATCCGCATTATATATATATATATATATATATATAGAGAGAGAGAGAGAGAGAGAGAGAGAGAGAGCATTAAAAAGCAAAGGTTTTTTTTTTTTTTTTTCATTTGAACCCTCCAAAAAATCTAACATTGTATCAGAGCTAGTAAATTTGCTAAAGTGTGTATTGGTATTTAATGATTTCATTAATTAGTATATGACACCATTGATCAACCTAATTCGTTCCATGCATGCATAGCATGAGTTTTATATATGCTTCTGTGGACCATATTATTTTTTTTGACAAGGCAAATCCTGTTCTACTAATAATCTTGGGAAAAGGGATGGGATTGGTGGGATTCGAATCCTCATCTGATCATGCGAAGAGTATAATAAATGTGCCTACCACTTGGCTGCCATTTCATATTCCTTGTCTCCACCTCTTTCAAACGATCCTCAAAATCTTGTTTGGGCCGGACGTCGCAGGGATTATGTAATGGCCCAAACCAGTTTAAAGCTCTTATTTTATAGCCAACCGAACAACTGAGTCTGTTTTTTTTTATAACCGAATGTCCGAGCTACGCACTTGGACTAATTTTGGGGTCCCAAAGTTAACAACCGGACAAAAAGTCTCTAATGAGCTAGTGAACCTAAAGGTTTAAAACGTTTGGCCTATGTTAAATTCAAACATGAAATCTCTTGGAAAACAACTGAGTCACTAGTCCATGCACGAATCAAATACGGAGTTTAGTCCATGCGCGAATCAAATACGGAGTAGATCTGATCACTAGTTTTATTTCAATTTCCACATCCCACTATATATCTTTGACCGCTTCAACGGAAAATGATACTATTTTATAATGTACAAAAGGACTTTCGATTTGCTCGTGAAGTATACCGCGAGTCTCATTTATAAATTTTAACAGTTCATTTTGCAGAACCCCAGAATTAGTTTATCTAATTATAAGTAAAAACGTATTCGTATCTTATAATGGTAGGACCCACCAAGGTCCAAGCTTGTTCTTGAGAGTTTATAAAAATAGGTACGTGTTTCTCATATATTCCTATTTATTTGGTGAAAATGAGCAATTATTAGGGAGAACGGGGTCATGTTTCGTCACCTATAAAATGGACGAAATATTAATTTGAGCAATTGCATCTCCTTTTTGTTCTCCAATATAATTCTTCCCCGTGAATAACCCATGATCCAAATTTAGTTTTGAAATGTATTTGCATCTCCTTTTTGTTCTCTCTCTCTCTCTCTCTCTCTCTCTCTCTCTCTCTCTCTCTCTCTCATATACGTGAGTAAATTCTTTTTCCTGAGTTGGTTTGCAAGAAAAGTGAGTCTGAAAATGGTTGTTGCAGTAGCTAGCTAATTAATGGGTCGTGGATTATGCAAGATACATCTATATATGCTCTCTCTTTAGCTCTCGACAACGTCCTCATCAAAACCCAAAAACATACTTTGAAAATGTTTGTAGCCAAATTAATCACATCATCGTTTTCCGACATAAATTCTTATCAACTCCATTGACAAACATGCCCACCTCATGCATATTACGTACCTTGATTTCTTCTATTTCCCATCCCCACCCCAACCAGTCCAGCCCCTCTGCCTGTTGACTTGGGCTCCGTTTGTTTCGATGTAAAATGTTTTTTCAGAAAACAAACTTCAAACTTTTTATTTTCCGGTGTTTGGTTGACACTTGAAAATATTTTCAGAAATCAACAAAATAGTGTAGAGAGAGATGGGGAGCTTAAACGGTGGAGAGATATGAGATTATTGGAACTGAACGTGGGTCAGGACTGACGATCGAGGAAACTGAGCAGTGAGAATTGCAGTAGAAGGCAGCGGGTTCATTTCGGAAAATAACTTACGGAAGATTTAAGGGTAAGTCATTTTCATCCAATTGATGGAAAATGTTTTACATGTAAAATGTTTTCCTCATTTTTTACACAACCAAACACCGGAAAATAGGTAAAACATTTTATCGGAAAACATTTTACGTCCAAACAAACGGAGCCTTGATTTCTCCAGTTTTCCATCCCCATCTCATGCATAAACCCAGGTTTTCCACGAGCATTCTGTACTTTTTGCAGCAGCTGTCTGTGAATTGCATTTCTCTGGGTCTTCCTTGCCAACTTGTTTAATTTGTTGTTTCTGACTTTGAAATCTAGCCAGATTACCACGAGCTTGTGTCCCCAAATCCATCGTTGATTTCTTTTCGCAGCTTTGACAGCTTCCATTATGTTACCAAATCTAACAAACCCAAATTGTTGACCTATGATTTTGCTTATCTTGTTAGGGATGTATAAATCCATTTTTTTCAAATCTAGAGAATAGGTTGTAGATCGAAATTTTTCGAGTATCTTTTGGTAGATTGTTGATAAAAAGAGAAAAGATCCCATCATCCACGCCACCCCAGCTCCTCTCCATGTTGATACCTAGATGAAGGTGAGGATGATGGCAAGTACGAGGATAAGTAGGGATATTGGCCTCATTTTGTTAACAGTTCAAGAAATGGCCTTGTGCGAGTTCTAGAACTAAGGTGAAGGCATTCTTCCCAAGCCTAGTTAATCAATCAAGTCAGTGAAGAAAGTGTGTTGCCAATCACTCTTGGCAGATATGGTTGGTGTGTTGTTTTTGAAAAATGTGGCACAGACACGAAAAAAGCACCAACACGAAAGAAGCACACGAAAAAAATGCCAAAGTTCAATCTGATTGGCAAGCCAAATTACTTGATGGTGTGGCTTCAGTTAGCTCCAAGGCTGTTTTTTCTTACTCTACGGAGATTGTGCAGGCTTTCAAATCCAATCTCCATAAAGGATAGTCACGACCCATTCTAATCAAATGGACTCCACCATGTGCAGGATTGATCAAACTCAATACAGATGGTTGCTGGTATATGACGAACAGAAATGCAGACTTTGGAGGAATTTTCAGAGACACGAGTGGAGAATGGATCTTGGGCTATTTTGGAAAGGCTATGTGTGAGACCAGTTTGAAAGTTGAAATATGGGAGATCTACAGAGGTTTAACCATTATCTTAGAGAAAAGCATGTTTGGTATCATCATTGAATCAGACGCTCTCATGGCTGTGCAACTGATTAACGAAGACAATGCTACTAATCATCCTCAAAGGAATCTAATCAATGATGCCTACGCCATCCTCACTAGGACGGGATCAACGCTCAACCATATATATCGAGAGGCAAATCAATGTGTGGACCATCTTGCTAGAATTGGAGCGGAACAAAATGAAGACTTGGTGGTTTCTTTGGCTCAACCACTCTCGCTCAGAGAGTTTTGGATTTGCGATCGCCTTAACTTAAGACAAATTCTCGATTAGGGTTCTTGGTGTTTTATTTTGTGGATTGTAATATTTGAACTATGTATGCACCTATGCTGTAAACTCTTTAGTTGACTATTTATAATATTCTGAAGTACCAAATTTTTTTTTACATATTTTGAGGCCCTAAAAATCTATATTATTTTTTGGGCGTAAAGCCATGGCATCTTGGGCTTTAGCTCAAGGCCGGCCCTGTATGGTGCATTTCATGACTACCACGAAGGGCTCTTAGTTTGGCTTTTAGATAGTTTGTTGAAGGGAAATAGTTAAGTACATTAAAGAAAAACGTCTTTATATAAGTGGTGTTTGGATCACGAATTTGAATAAGGGGTTTTCAAGAGAGGAAAATTGATACACAAACACACAAAAGAAAATTTGTTTAGCTTCTTTAATTCTCCATTGTCTTACTATGTTGTAGAGTATTTTTTCCTTCTTCTCCATTGATTAATTTTCTAGAAATCCACAAGATGTCAAGTAGAAGCACAACATTTTAAAGCTCTGCTCGTCTCCCTTTCACAGGGGAAAAATGGAGAGTCTCAGCTTGTTTACGGACGTGCATTTTAAATGGGTTAAAATTAATCTTATGTGCTTCTAATGTTTGCAGTTGACTCAATTTAAGGATGAACTTGAATTTGAGTGGCCCAGCCACACTAGTCAGGATTTTGTTTTCTGGGAGCACAAGTGGAAGACACATGGGTGATGTCCCATTGGTCTTTCACTCGGGTCAGGTCTCACCGGTATGACTGAGATTGACGGAATACTTCGAGACCTCACGAGATATCATGAGACAGATAGGGCCGTTGGTGGATCGTTTGTCCCATGCAGGATGGCATCAACTATCAACCCAATAACTTGTCTCTCCTTCCTCAAAATATATATATTTTTAAATTAGCGTATCCATTTAATGGCTTTCCACATAAGTGTATGATTGTGGAGTAGTCCGGAGCACCACGTGGTGGTGTGCTCCCAAACTACTGAATAATTACTCGTGGTCCCAAACCTTTTTCACTCCCCTGATTTCCTTCTCAGATTGTACATTTTTTTTGGAACACGTTAAAAATGCATTGATGAATATAATGATTACAACCTACTGTGTTCAACTAATACAACTGTTACAAAGACCTATTACACACAGGGAGACAGATAACAAACCGGACCGGCTAATGTTAGAGACAGTTTCTAACTTCGTTAGGACTTAGGAGGACCAATATATTTCTGTAAGAAACTAGTTGAATAAAAATAAATTATGTAGGTTATGTTGCCAATAATTTCCCAAACATAGCCTCACACATGGTAGGTTAACTAAAAATTGAAGTTCTTGACTTCGTACCCGAGGAATTGAACAGGGACATGCATGATCCATAATCGAATTTTTCTTTGAAGAGATCAAATCAGATTTTCTATCGAAGGGTAAAGTAACGATCTTTCGTGGACGGGATTTTCTAGCCAAAATCTGAAAATGGAGACGAACACAAAAGGTTTTTACATGTTGGTGCTTTGATTTCTTCCTTATGGTATCGATTCTCTTGGACCATGATCGATTTAGGGCATAGAGAAAAATGCTGAAATTAAGTCATCTCGGAGGTTTTTTTTTTGGGTGCAAGTGAAAGTGAAAAAAAATAAAAAATTAACCCAGAAACTCGATCCGCGCTCGTAGCTAACTCGATCCGGCCAAATTAATCAGCCATGCATGCACGAGTAAATGTTTTTGGAGTTGCTGAAGAGTTTCCTTCTTAATTTTTGTTTCTCAATTTGGATCCCAGGCCAGGTCTTTGGAATTTCATTTGAGACGCCAAATTGGAGTTTGGCCCCCTGGTATATATTTAAACGATATGTACTCAATTTGGGTCTGTTCCCTATAACAGGGCTGACTTAATTCATGGATACTTTTAGGACTATTGCATGGTGCATTACAGAAAATTTGTCATCCAGATTTTTATGCTAATTGAATTCTGACTGCCTTCCGTTTTTCTTGTTTAATTACAAATTTGGTGTGGTACCAAGTTCGACCAAACAATACAGTCCACATGATTTTCTAACGGCAGTAGAAAATTATATCGGAATTGTCGGCGAAGCAAAATGCAACACTGTTTACAGCCATTTTTTGGCCAAATTTTAAAAAGATGATTTATTGAAGAATTAATGGCCAAAATATTATTTTTGGGGCCTTTGTTACATTTATGGTGAACCACAATTGGGCGGAATTGAATTTGGAATGGCTGATTGAGATTAATGGGTCGCATTAATATTTGGAGTATAGCCTAATTAGTCAAATGTCCAAATTAGTTTTAGAAAATTAGAGGCCGCCCCTGTTTTTTAGCCTCGGTTTGAAACCAACCCTAAAATATTTTTACCGAACCTGAATGGCTCGGGTATATTGCATACTGACTTTTATACCCCAAAGCCTACAAATCTACTGTTTTCTCTCTTTGTACAATGGATCTCGCTCCCCTCCACCCCGCGCATCCCCACCTCCTCTTCCATCAGCTCCCCCAGCCCATCGCCGTCGTCGCAACCCCACCCAATCCCCGCCTCCCCTGTCCCTCCCCCCTTCCCTTGGCCACCGACCACCACGCCATCGTCCACAACTTCCAGCACCTACATCAAAGCCCCCGTTGATCTCGTACCTTCATGCGGCCGTTGGCGGCCAGGAAGACCTCTCGCGAGACCTTGGTACCGCTCCTGACGATGAGGGCGTCGAACTAGGAGATCTCCTTGCAGAGCTGCTCCAGAGACATGCCGTAGAGGCAGTCGACGTCGCCAAAGCTGCGAAGGAGGTCGAGACTGCCTTCTCTGAGTTTTATTTTGAACAGATGGTGCCATCGATTTCATCTTCTTCGTCTTTTTCTTCTTGTTCTTCGCTGGCGGCGAGTGTGTTACCGTGATTTGTGATTCCATCAATTCCAGCGAATGTTCTGTGAACTGGTCGATCAAAAAGAAAGAAGAAGAACACGATGTTTGTTTTACATGTTTTGATGGTGGAGCCTCGTGCTATGCGAGCAATCGGCGGGGTTTTGGTTAGTAAAAAATTCAGAATTACTAGTTTTGGATCTACTGTAGTTCCTAAAGCAACGAAGCACACTTCAACATTTCTTTTCTTTTTCATTTTGTTTTTTGTGATGATAAAGTACTATATGAGTGGGTTTTGGAATTGGAATCTCTTTTTGTGATGGTAAAGTTGTTTTTGGTGTGGGATGAGCTATGTGAACTGTGTATTTTCGGTCATGTGAACGGGCTATGAGGCTATGAGAACTGGCAGTTAGAACTATGTATTCTCTATGAGAATTGTCTATGAAAACTGTCTATGAGAATTGTGTATTTTCTGTGAGAACTCCATATGAGAACGGTGTATTTTATATAAGAACTGTATATTTTCTATAAGAATTGTGTTTTTTCTATGAGAACTGTGTTTTTTTCTATGAGAACTGTGTTTTTGTCCATGATGATTGTCTATGAGAACTGTGTTTTTTTTTTATGAGAATTATGTATTTTCTATGAGAACTTTGTATTTTAGTGTGGTAAGACTATTTAAACAGTGTATTTTTTAGTTCACATAGCCATTTCACATGAGAACTGTGTTTTTTCTATGAAAACTGTATTTTTTTCTATGAGAACTGTTATTGTCCATGATGATTATCTATGAGAACTGTGTATTTTAGTGTGTGGTGAGACTATTTTGAATGGTGTATTTTTCTATGAGAACTGTATATTTTTCAATGAGAACTTTGTATGGTCCATGAGGACTATCTATTGGACTGTTTATTTTCTATGAGAACTGTGTATTTTAGTGTCTGATGAGGCTATGTGAACTGTTTATTTTTTAGTTCACATAGCCCATTCTCATAGCCAGTCTATGAGAATAGTCAATTCTCATAAAACTTACCATTAGAATTGAATATGAGAATTGGCAATTCACATAGCAAGCTCTCATAATTCAGTTCACATAGCCAATTTTTCTATGAGAACTGAACGGTTCTCATAGAACAGACTATGAGAATTGGCAGTTCTCATAGCTCACATAGCCAAGGGTATTTTTGTCCGAAATAATATGGGTCACATAGCCAGTTTTCTATAAGAACTGAGTAGTTCTCATAGAACTGACTATGAGAATTGGCAATTCTCATAACCCACATAGCCAAGGGTATTTTTGTCCGAAATAATATGGGTCACATAACCAGTTTTCTATGAGAACTGAGCAGTTCTCATAGAACTGACTATGAGAATTGGCAGTTCTCATAGCCCACATAGCCAAGGGTATTTTTGTCCGAAATAATATGGATCACATAGCCAGTTTTCTATGAGAACTGAGCAGTTCTCATAGAACTGACTATGAGAATTGGCAGTTCTCATAGCCCACATAGCCAAGGGTATTTTTGTCCTAAATAATATGGGTCAGAAATTAATTATAAAAATATAAATTTTATTAAAAATAGACATGTACACAAAAAGTTAAGAAGAATGGGAAAAATAGAAAAATTGCATGAAAAGTCAAGAAAAAAGACTGAAGGAAAGAAAAAATATTTTGGTCAGGACTGTTTGAAGTCCGAACCAAGAAAAAAGGGCCGGCCTCTAAATTCCCCAATTAGTTTTCAGATCTAGGCCCATTCTTAGTTTTATTCAGCCCAATTGAGTAAAGGCCTAGATTAATTCTCCAGGTTTGGGCCCATTCTTAGATCCATTTGGTCCAATTTCATTAAAGTCCAAAATTTCATTAGGGTCTAGGCCTTTTTGGCCCAACATGGAAGAGGTCCAAATAGATATGGTGGAATGAGAAGTATGAAATAACTATCTCAAGCTTGCAATTGAGGCCCCACCACATGAAGGATGAAATAACTATCTCAAGGCCTGGAGCCATGCGTAAC